>JAVKPL010011614.1:0-52885 GCA_032173675.1 Gastrolobium villosum | reverse complement strand
TCTCATTCCACTTTACCACACTATACCATCATCCAATTAAACATCATTTTCAATCATTCAACTTCCACTACATCATTTTTATATCATTTTCCTCACTTTTCATCATAATTCGGTTTCTTCAAAAAGTATGCCCCAAGGCTTTTCAATTCATTTTAACACTCATACTAATCATGTAATCATATTATCAACCTATACCAATGGTCCACCATTCAATTATTCAATTACATCACTTACCCATTTTCATGAAATTTCCACAAATTTTTCCTAAGTTAAAAACCCAACTTTTTCACCAAAAATTATCATAGCATTTCTAGCTTTCATGCATCATTCTAAGGCCTTTTCATCTAATAGCATTTTTCCATTTGGGCTCTCTATCATCACACATCTAAAATCAAAGGTTTGAACACAAATTTCTAGATCTATGAATTCAACCATAAAAATACCACAAATATACTCACAATGTGTTGTATGATCACCACCAAGGCTTCACTAAACCATTAGAAGATCAAAACTCCAAGAAAACTCCAAAAACCCAAGTGGGTCGGATCTGTTTTGCCCAAAAACGCAGCCAAGGAGATGGTTTCATGACCCAAGAATGCCACCAATGGCTTTAGAAGGTTGTTTGCATCAAGTTTCAAGCCAAAGATCACTTGATTTGGTTGAGAAATGAGCAAGTTACAAAGAAAAGGGATTTGGAGCCATTTTGGCCATGGAGGCTGTACCTCCACGGGAAAAAAGAAGAGAGGGAGGGGAGAGAATGCTGTGCATTTGTGACTTTCAAGTCACTTAAACTACCCGCGGGTCCCACACGCGTTTTAACTTTAATCCCGATAAAATTTATGATCACAAATTCTTAATCTACGTATTTTTCCAGTCTATGTCATATTTTTCTTTCCTCAAAATACTCATAAAAATTTAACACTTATCGGTACACTCATAACACAGTATTTAACACTAAAAAAATCACTATTCATCAATTTTTCCCAAATTTGCCTATTCACTCAATTTTCCGTCCTGATTCCATTTCTAGCATTATTTTTGTCATATTAAATCTCTAACTCCATTTTTCATGCCTCGGTTTACGTTCTTGGCAAATTACCATTTTGCCCTTTTAGCCCATTTTGGCCCTAATTCTCGGATTTTCACTAATCCTTCCCTTTTAAACCCATATTTTATCACATAAATTCACATTTAATTTTCCGAGGTGTTATAGTATCAGATTGTATATTTGTATTAGATACTCGAAAGACTAATCCTCAAAGTTGAGTTTAACTCACTCATAACCATATTCTAACAAGAACCACATATTGTATCACAATAAACACAAATCCGGTACACAAACCACATTGTATTATGTTCTTTATGAATATGCTCACTTCGAACTGAGTCATTATTTATAATGTCGCGAGTTACACCAACCCAAAATTTCAAGCTCATACATGCTCATGTTATGATTCTGTTATCAGGATTTTAGTGGATAACTGTGAATAAATATACGCCTGCACCAGCGATGTATAAACAAATGTCAAAAGACAGTTGATTAAAAGAAAAGCATGGATTTATGGTTAAATGGAAAATTTACATGGTATAAAAAGCCCAAGTTAACCAAAATGGCCAAGTACCTTATCCTTTAAAACCCCAGTCTTGTACTTCTATTCAGTAAGATTGGAGGCGGCTGTTTAGTATCCGCACCAGATAACTATGCACTTATGCTTTTGTCCACATTTTAAGCCTTGAGGGCTCTATGTAAGGAGGTATATCAGAGATATAAAAACAGTGATCAAATTTTTCATTTATAACTTATGCTTTAAGGCATAGTGGTTTTTATAAGTGCTATGCTCAAATGAGAAACAGAACCGCCCATGATACAAAGCAAATGCCTTGATTAATGCTGCTCTTTTCCAGATGAAGAAATGGGGTCTACTTAAAAAAAAAACATAATGCAAACAAGAATTAGCCCATCTTAGCAATTATCTTATCTCTGCCTACATAATAAATATGATGCGCGTATGTGATAAATAAATCAATTTACTCAAAACTAGAGAGAAAAAAAGGGTGTACAACTTCATTCATCACAATTTAAATAAACATCGTGGAGTTAGACAGACATGTAAGTTCCAGTATCACCCATCTGAATTTTGAACCTCAAACTTAAAAGGATACAGTCAAACCACTAAGATTTTTAAAATGCTTAAAAGATAGCAACAAAGAATCATCCTGATAAGTTAGAATGAATAAAACTTACGGAAAACTGATTTGCTAAAACTGGTTTCTCTTCACATACTATAGGGAATAGTTGCCAACGCTGAAATTCACCTCTAAAACTTCTTCCAATGCTTCCTGCACTGAAGATCAGTTTGTCAACAACAAAAACAATGCATATTATAGACCTAACTTATCAAATAATGTTCTGGACAAACACAAATCAAGCAAATATTAGATGACATTAATGATTTTAATGTAAGTGTAACTTATTCTAAGATGGATATAATTAGAAATCAAAATCTACTTTACCTTTCAACATTTTACACTTAATTTGAATGCATACTAGTAGTAATCTAATTAGTTCAAGATAAATGCATTTTCCAGGACCTACATGCACATATTTTTTTCATACAAATACTACACGTCTAACTTAAATTCATAACCTAATTAGATCAAGGTACCATTAAGAGGCTCAATTTTTTATAAGGCTGGTTAATTTAGACAATCTTGTGCTTATCTTTTGGCTTTAGCAACGGAAAGAGAAATTCTAACTTATAAAAGATTGAAAGCCTACCCAATACCACCTAAAGGAACACCATGACAAGATGTTACATGATGCTTAGCAAAAGGATCAATCATTCCCCCTGCAAAAAGGATAGAAACAAGCAAACAAACAAAAGCATAAAACAGTGCGGGAAAGATAACCAGATGGACACTTCATAAGGACAAATCAAGATAGAAATTTATTGATAAAAGAATATTACCCTTCCTTTGGCAGCTTCTTCCCGAACATGGCGCCATAGCCGATAACCGATTGGAGCCTATCAAATCACAGAATAATCTAAGGATTGCTAAACCTATCAAATCTATGCTCCTATATTTTAAATATATTACAGCATTAAGCAAACAAATAAAATGATAGTGTTGATATATTATATATACCCAATATGGATAATGTAGCAAAGAATTCAAGTATTTAAGGGAGATGACATTTAAGGGTCTGGTCCTAAAACAGAAATAAAGAATGCAGAACGCTGAGATTTAAATTTCTTTTCAAAGGTTTGGTTGTGAAAGATATTAACCTGTTTTTCAAGATAATGCAGGGACACTGAATGTTAGGGCATCAATATTATATGAATATTCTTGACAAGTTGAGTATGACTAATAATTAATTAAGTCCTTAAATAAAATATTCCAGATCAGAGACCAATTGGAACAAGTTCATTACATACACGATTAAGGATTGTGCTGCAATTATCATGTCATCAAATCATAGGACTTAAATGTTCTTCTTATAACAAGTAAACTGTGAAAAGGAAAAGAACAAAAAAAAAATTGATCTCACGAGTAGGTTTACCAGATGAATCATCTCTTTTAAAGACAAGGTGAATTCTAATGGAGCACTTCCTTCATTGTTTAATTTTCGCTGCCAGGTAAGTCCTGCAGGTTTCCCGGGGTCAACCTTAATCAAGCATAAAAGTAGATGTTAGAATTAGGCATAAAAAAAAGGATGTTAGATGTTGAATCTCTATTAAGGGCTTAAAATATAAAATTAGAGAATCAGTGAACTAGTTGGATCTTTAAAAAGTATTATATTCTTCAGATAGGATAGGATATAATCCACCTATTTAAATGCTTCAAGTTCTAGGATGAAAAACTTAGCTTCCACATCCAAAAGTAATATCAATTTCACTCTCAGTAGGAGTGGCATATTGATTATATATTTCCCTCCCTCCCATAGGAACAAAGTATCCGTTTCTTTCTCTACAGATCCTCGAGATTAACATACACAACAGAGCTAGTCTGTTACAGCTATGATTATCTCTTGAACTGTGAAAGCCTCCAAAGAATATCCTGCTGATGCTTTGTGTCATACTTCTTGAACTCACAAATAACCTGCTGATGCTTCCACTGGTGATGTTGGTTCTCCTTATTTCCAAGTCTGTGGCTGATTGTTTTAACAAAGGAGTTTACGATCAGATTGTGCAAATGAAGGGGCTACCTTATATGGAAGCACATGCAGAACCATACATGAGGCAATTAATTGCAAGTGATGTTGTTTCTGGTCCATTGGTTACATTTGCTGGGGTTGAAAAAGTGGGGAATATTGTCCATGCTTTAAAGGTCACGGGACATAATGGGTTTCATGTAATTGATGAGCCTCCTTTCTCAGATGCTCCTGAATTGTGTGGGTTGGTTTTGAGGTCTCATCTGCTTGTACTCCTTAAACACAGGACATTTACAAAGGAGAGAGGGATGACTGGATCCTCCATTATGAGAAACTTCAAGGCACATGATTTTGCAAAGCCAGGTTCAGGCAAGGGGATCAAGCTGGAGGATATAGACATTTCTGAGAACGAGATGGAAATGTATGTTGATATCCATCCAATTACTAATACGTCACCATATACAGTTGTGGAAACAATGTCTCTAGCTAAAGCTGCTCTTCTTTTCCGGGAGGTTGGCCTCAGGCACTTGTTGGTGGTGCCAAAGACACCGGGAGTAAGACTTTCTCTCCCTCTCTGTATCTATGTATATATGTATGTATGTATGTTTTGTGTGTAGTGTGAGCTGAACATGATGGATGCTATTCGTGTCTGTTATACTAGCTTTTCTCATTAATTGTTATTTTTCAATAATGCCTTAGAGTAACTTTTCTATTTACTTATTATTGTACAGAGACCTCCAATTGTCGGGCTCTTGACAAGACATGATTTCATGCCTGAGCATGTCTTGGGACTTTACCCTCACTTCCACTCCCATAAGTAGAGAAATCATTATCAAGCGGATTTTTTTGGTGACATCAAACCTCACCAGCTATAAAGCCCCATGGAGTTCCTTTTATTAGTAGAAGATTAATCAAGATCTTTACCGCAATCACCTTGTTGTTATAGAGCACAATACCTAGATGAGCTTACGTGTGTTTTCATTCCTTTTCTCTCTTGGAACTTGTATTTCGTCTCATATCGTTTCTCGTTATCTCTTGTAAGTTAGAAGATTGCAGAATTCGAATCTTTCAGTAGGGAAAAAAAAATTAAAAGTTTTGCATATAAAGATGGGAATGTTATATTTACAAATTGTTTGTTTATAAATTTTACCGGTCATACATTAATCAAGAGTGTCATTCTTAGTGTAATTTGTAAAAAAAATTGTAAACGATTCTTCCTCTTCATAAATATATAAATAATGCTACAAACACTTATACACTATTTACTTCACATTTGTACAGTTTTCAGCGGTTTATAATAAAGAACCAATTCATCACAAAATTTTAAATGTTGGATGAATACCTTTTTAATGATTTATAGTATTAGTATTCTCTAACACACCTTTTATGTAAAAATTCTTTGGGCTTGAAACGTGGATGTTGCATACGCCTAATTTTATTTTATTTTTGTTTTAAATTATGCTTATTTAATTCCACAAGTGAGGGGAGGTGAGGATCGAACTCATGATCTTATAGTCATTTAAACTCTGATATCATATAAAGAACCAATTCAACATAAAACCTTAAAAGTGTTGGGTAAAGGTATTTTTAATGATATATTTTTTTTTCTAACATATAACTCTTAAAAAAATAGGGTTCAATGAGTATAATGTTGCATGATTTAAGAAAATTTTCCTACACTCACAATAAAGAAGAGAGAGAAAGTGAAATAATGAAAGAGAAAAAAAACATGTGGACCCCATATATTAGTTGTGTGGTGTGTAGGAAAGTTTTCTTGAGTCATGTAACATTATACTCATAAACCCAAAAAAAATATAGAGAAAACTTCAAAAAAGTTCATATAAGTTTCTTCTAAAACATTTATCCCATTCTCAAAATTTTAAATCATTTATATCTTTTGGATCCGGGTCTGAATAAGGTGGCTGCTAGGAGAAATACAGGATGATGCTTGTTCCTGGCTTTCTGCTAGTGTTTGATGTTTTGTTTTCTGCTATTTCTTGTTCTGTTTTTTTCATTCCTTCTTGTTTGCTGTTCTTTTGTTTTGTGGGGGCATTGCCCCTTTCTGTAACCAAAAAAAAAAAAAAGTTTCTTTATAACTTACCCGTTAAGTTAGAGGGGTAAGTGATAAAAAAAATTTAAGCTAGGAGTAAATGATTCAAATTTCAGAGGGGTAAGTGATTCCGATAAAATTTACAGTTTTTTTTTTTTTGAAAGTTTTCCAAAAATGTAATATAAACTTTTCCATGAAACTTGAAATCAATTTTTTTCTCTCAAGGTTTTACCTTTGTAACGGATATAAATATGTGAATGCCTCCAAAAGAGGTCACACAATTTTTCTAAAATGAATGTGCAAAAATATAAATAAACATTTAAGTATATACATATATGATATTTATCATATTTATAGCATTATATATATATATATCCATGCATAAATATATAATTATAATATGCAACAATATAAATTGCAGATAAGTAAATTACGACGGTTATTATTTTAACAAATCAAACTCATTAATTAATTATTAATTCATAATAAATGATAACGGTTGATTTTCGTCAATCAACGGTTATTATTTCCACAAATCAAAATCATTAATTAATTATTAATTCACAATAAATAATAACCGTTGATGGACGGAAATTAATAGTTAATATATGATAGTAACATTGATAGTAACATTATTTGTTAGTAAAAATATTCTATTCCTATATCAAAATAACATTGTTATGAGATTTATATTTTGAAAAAAAGAAAGAAAGAAGTTATCATCATCCGTAGCATTCATTTTCATAATTTCTTATATTATCATGCTTCTTCTCTCTCAATTTTTTTTTCTCCCATTCTCCTTTAACAGAGTTTTCTCTAACATTTCTCAAGATCCTTCACTCATTGATTTCTCTAAATTTTGAAGCAATGACCAATGGTTCTCTTAGCATCTATTTACGGGAAAAGTTTTATCATGCAAATGATAAAAGTAATCATAAAATATTATTAACACAACAATTATTCACAAACTTCTCCATGCGAGTTTCTTGAAGTTTTGTTTTTAGATTCAACAACTTCACATGATTTTTGCATTATATGTTCGAAGGGCTCTAAACGTGATCTTTAAAAGATAATTGAAAGAAACATAAAATAATACACTTGAATGCAATAATTCATCACCAATTATTATTATTGAAAACTAAGGGGGCGTTTGGTTGAGGAGAAATTTTTTGAATACTAGGAAAATGTAATTGATAGGAAAATGGTTGGAAAGTGAGTTTGGTAAGAAAATGTAAAAAAAGTTGTTTGGTAGGCCAAAATAATATTGGGAAAATTGAGTGAAATTCCTGAATGTGTGTTTGGTTGAAAATAAAATATTGATGGGAAAATTTATTAAAATTACAAAATAACCCTTTTAGAAATAACCCTTTATGAGATTGGTTTTAGGGTTTTATGTTTATCATGTAACATAACACAACTTCATTTTCCTACACACACATTAAAGAGGTGGGGTCCACATATTTTTCTTTCTCTTTCATCATTCCACTTTCTCTCTCCCTTTTTGTTGTGAGTGTTGGAAACAAAAGTTCAATTATGTAACATAACATTAATAAAACCCTTGGTTTTAATGTTATCAAATACAGAATAATATCATCTAATATGATATTATACAAAACACAATATAATATTAAAATTTCATTAAAACTGTAACGCCCTCCCTTGTATGCATCCAAGAGAGTCGTTCGCTAAGCGGAATTAGAGTCGTTAACGTCACATGAGCTAATAAAGAGACTCATAGCAGCATACAAATCCGTAAGGCATTTTAATAGTTCTTATAACTTCTGTTTGGACGATAAAAATATTTCAAGTGATTTAGAAAGAGCACGTTTGGGGCTTCGCGTGCATATAAAATAATAGTAAATCCGAGTTCGTTTGCTCATAAAAACACCACCCGTAAGGTGCACTGTAAAAATTTCAGCACTTAAATTCTTTTCACAAAGGTTTTCCAAAATAGCCGCTGTTCATAAAAGTTCAAGCTAACATAGAGATGATAAAGACTACAGTCATCCAAGAGTACCAAAACATCAATCATTACAGTCATCCAATTAAACAAATAGCAACAGTGAAAATCCAGGTATCAGCAATCAACAGCAAACATCACTCCTTCAAGTGCTTTTACGTCCTCCTGCCATTTAGGAAAAATAGCAGCCCCGAAGGGGTGAGAATAATCCCAGTAGTGTGGCAACAAAACCAGTAATATAACAGTATTAACTAGGCACAAAATCATAAACAGTCACTTCAACATATCCTGGTTCCTTTTCCTTTTTCCTTTTCCTCATATTCATATATTGCGTATATAACGCCTTTCTTTTGCGCTTTTAGCACCGTCGTGCGCGCACTTCACAGTGGAATCAAATATACCCTTGGCACCTGAGCTCCATGTGGATTCCAACTGTGGGCCTATGCGGACTGATGCCAAGTGTCCCATACCCCGGTACCTTGGGGATGCCTATATGATGCTTGCTCAAACACATGGTCCTGTACATAACTATTCTAAAACAATGCCTATATGATCATGATACATGCATGTCATGCTATGCTTTCACACACAAGGCGTAAAAATGCGGTATGATGTAAGATGCATGCTTATATACCTTTCATATGCGTTATGCTGCCACATAACGTCTTTACCTCATAATCATATAGCCATCACGGCACATTTTAGGCAGTTTCCTTTCATCATAATGGAACATAATATTTTTACGGCATATGGAGCATCATGTCACAATTTTATACCAGTAGTCAATAGTCACATTAGGCAATATCGCCTGACACTTACCTTTGTGTGCCTTAAATATTACCAAACAACAGCGAAGTATCTCACTTCTTAAGCGCACCTAAATCAATTACAACCAATCATTTACAGTGGCTATTTACAGCAGAAACAGTGAGCACACAGCAGTGTCTTACAGCAGCAAAACAGTGAGCATACAGCGGTGTTTTACAGTGGAAAACAGTGACCATACAGCAGTGTTTACAGCAGCAAAACAGTGAGCATACAACAGCGTTTTTACAGCAGAAAACAGTGACGTTTGTGCTTAAAACAGTGAGCAGAAACAGTGAGTTGTTCTTTTAAGACAGTGAACAGAAAACAGTGGTAGTTTCCTTAAAAACAGTGGGCAGAAACAGTGACGTTTTACAGCAGGAAAACAGTAAACATACAGCAGAAACAGTGAACGTTTTAAAACAGAAACAGTGACGTTTTACAGCAGAAAAACAGTAGCACCTTACAGCAGAAACATTGAACGTTTAAAACAGTGACATACAGTGGCTTTTGATCCTTAAAAACAGTGACATAAATAGTGACTTTTGACATCAAAACAGTGGCATGAGTAGTGATGTTTATGCATCAAAACAGTGGCATATTATGGACTAAAACAGTGGCATTTTATGCATAAAACAGTGGCATATTATGGACTAAAACATTTTTATGCATAAAACAGTGGCATATTATGGACTAAAACAGTGAGCATTTTATGCATAAAACAGTGGCATATGATGGCTAAAACAGTGAGTGTTTTTATGCATCAAAACAGTGGCATGAAGAGGGATTTTTGAACATCAAGACAGTGGCATAAATGTGCAGAAACAGTGGCATAAAATGTGCAGAAACAGTGGCATATAATGTGCAGAAACAGTGGCATATATGTGCAGAAACAGTGGCATTTATGTGCAAAAACAGTGGCATATAATGTGCAGAAATAGTGGCATATGAATGGTGATTTTGAGGAACCGAAACAGTGAGCATTTCATCTTCAAAACAGTGGCATATATCTTAAGCATGACCATGAGACTTTTATGCATACAAATCATCATGAGATAGCTCCACCATTTTAATTTTATCATGCTCATACTTGAATCCAAAACCACACATAATCAAGGAGACATTCAAGCACACACACATGGTTACACAATGAAAGTGTTCAAAGTTCAAGGCCTACCTCTTGTAGCTCACACTCCTTGGTCAAGAATCACACACCACCTTCTAGCTTTACTACACAACAAGTCCACACTTCCTAGGAGAAGTTCTATGCGCAATCAAGGATGAGGAGGAGCAACTTGGACATCTACCAAAAGGTGAGGAATCAAGACTGAACAGTGAGGTGAAAGTGAGGAGGAAAGCTTACTCTTGCTTGGGACAAAGGCTACGGTTTTGAGAGGTGAGGGAAGGTAAGTGACCAAGGTTTTTCTTTCTCCAAAAGGCTTGTAGTCACGGCTAGAGAGGGAGGAAATGAGGAAGGAGTTTGGCTGCACTTGTGTAAGGTGAAGGAGGCTCTCTAGTGTGCGCATACTTAAGGAGAAGTGAGGGGAAGGTTGCAATGATTTAACATCATGAAAATTCTGGTTGCTTGAAGAGGTGGGACTGCATACTTGGGCTGAACAAGCAAAGAGTTTGCTTCAAGTTACTCTATGCACATGCAAGGGGTGAGGGGAGATATGTTCAGATTTGAAAGTTGTCCTAAGTCAGAAAAATTTCTGCACAATTGACCAAGCTATGCGCATAAGATGGAGTGGAGGAGGTGCATCATAAGCACAAGTAAGAGGTTTACTAAGTCAACATGCAAGACAACCATGTGGCAGCCCAAAAATCTGCATTGATGCAGTCTAGGTGCGCAAATGATGAGAGGTTGCAGCCCCAAAAATCTTCTTTGATTGCATGTGGAAGTAAGGGGCAGATTTGGCTCATGATGGACTGCCTAAAGCATGCAAAAATCTGCACAATTCAGCCTCATGATGGAAGGTGTAAGGTGGTTCACTTGGTCAACACTCAAGTCAGATTTGTGTCATAAAAAAATCTGCACCTAGACCCCTCCATGTGCGCCTAAATGGGGAAGTATGCAGCCTAAAATCATGCTAAAGTGCACATGTGTCTTTCATGCAATAAAATTGAAGTCAAGTTATGCATAAGCAAGATGAAGTGGCGGTCAAACAAGAGAAAGGTAGGCATATTTTTTCTAAGTCCTATCCATCCTTTTGTGCGCAAGAAAAGAGTGGAATGATACACCTAGCCAAGTGGTTGTTCCTTGATACACAAGACTCCCTAGTTGGACAAGGCTTAGGGAAGATAAGGGTGGACACAACCTTGGGCTGAGCTAGCTTGATCCAAAAGCCATCCTTGGGCCATTGGCCACACACACAAAGGATCCAATCACACAAGTCCAATAGTAACAAGTCCACACACACACTAGCCCACTACCAAAGTCCACTAAGCACTAAAGCCTTCTAACACACACTCACATTACTCATATGATTAAATTCACATGTCTACATATGTATCCTCCTATGATTTAATTTAATTAATTACCTTAGTCTTATCCAAGGATAAAGGTCAACCAATTCGTAAACCATCACACATAAACCATAAATCCGAAATCTATACATACATCAATAACATATAGTACTTATGTATTTTACTAATTATGCGGGATGTTACACTCTCCCCACCAAAAAGGAATTTTGTCCGCAAAATAAACCTACTTAAGAGCTAAACAGTTCTGGATAGCGTTTCTGAATGTCGTCCTCGCGCTCCCAAGTGGCTTCAGTTGCTGATCTGTTGTTCCATAATACTTTCACCAACGGAATCTCTTTAGAACGGAGTCGCTTGACGCATCTTTCAAGAATTTGGAACGGTTGTACTTGGTACGTCAGATTTTCCTTTAGTTCCACTTCTTCTGGCTGTAACACGTGAGATGGATCAGAGAGATACCTCTGTAGCTGCGACACATGAAATACATTGTGAATTCCTGACAAATTGGGTGGTAAGGCCAATCGGTATGCAGACTCTCCAATCCGGTCCATAATCAGATACGGTCCTAAGTATCGAGGACTTAACTTCTTTACACCCATTCTCCTTCCGAGTCCCGATGCAGGAGTGATTCTCAAAAATACATGGTCTCCGACTTCGAAAGATAGAGGCTTATGACGCTTGTCGTAATAACTCTTCTGTCTGGCCTGAGCCCGCTGCATATTCTCCCGAATCTTCTTTACTTGTTCGGATGTCTCTTGAATTAGATCAGGTCCTAACATACTTCGCTCATCCACTTCAGTCCAACATAAAGGGGATCTGCATTTTCTCCCATACAAGGCTTCGTACGGTGCCATCTGAATACTGGAGTGGTAACTGTTGTTGTAAGCGAATTCAATCAAGGAGAGATAATTATCCCAGCTGCCTCCTAACTCCAAAACGCATGCTCGCAACATGTCCTCTAATGCTTGAATGGTGCGTTCCGTCTGTCCATCGGTCTGCGGATGGTAAGCAGTACTCAGCCTCAAATGGGTCCCTAATGCTCTTTGAAAAGATTCCCAGAACTTAGATGTAAACTTGGGATCCCGATCACTGACAATACTCGTAGGAACTCCATGCAGCTTCACAATCTCCTGCAGATAAATTCTGGCAAGCCTCTCTGTATCATACGTGGTTCTAACACGTAAGAAATGAGCTGACTTCGTTAAACGATCGACAATCACCCAGATAGAATCATATCCTTCTCGCGTCCGAGGAAGTCCAACTACAAAATCCATCGCAATACTGTCCCACTTCCATTCGGGAATCTCCAAAGGTTGAAGGAGTCCCGACGGTTTCTGATGTTGGTACTTCACCTTCTGACAAGTTAAGCATCGAGATACATACTCCGCAATATCACGCTTCATACCCGGCCACCAAAACGAGGTCTTCATATCAAGGTACATCTTCGTGGATCCAGGATGAACTGCATACTTACCCTTGTGAGCCTCTTGTAAAACTTCTTGCTTCAACACTTCATTCGGCACAACCAGCCGTCCTTGAAATCTCCAAACATCATTCTCATCCTTTACAACATCTTGGTTGCCAACCAAATCACGGACTAACTCTTCATCTTTCTGAGCCTCCTCAATTCTACTGATCAATTCATTCTCCACCTTAATATTTCCCAATCTTATGCTATTCCCTCTCTCGTCTACAGATAAGTTCAAGTCTCGAAAGGTCTCAAACAATTTCAATTCTTCCATCATCAGAGTTGCAGTGTGCAGTGTCTTCCTACTCAGGGCGTCAGCTACCACGTTTGCCTTTTCTGGGTGGTATTTAAGTTCAAAATCATAGTCCTTCAGAAATTCCATCCACCGTCGTTGCCGCATATTCAGCTCCTTCTGGTCGAACAAATATTTCAAACTCTTATGATCGCTGAACACGTCAAACTGCGATCCATACAAGTGGTGCCTCCAGATTTTCAGTGCGAACACTATAGCTGCTAACTCCAAATCGTGCGTAGGATAATTCTCTTCGTGAGGCTTTAGTTGTCGAGATGCATAAGCTACCGCCATACGATCCTGCATCAACACGCATCCAAGTCCTTTTAGCGACGCATCACAGTATACTTCGAACTTTCGGGTAGGATCCGGAATCGTGAGTACGGGAGCACTCGTCAATCTGCTCTTTAGTTCCAAGAAACATTCTTCACAAGCTTCAGTCCACTCAAAAGGCTTATCCTTCCGAGTGAGACGTGTAAGAGGTTGCACTATCTGAGAGAAATTCTGGATAAACCTTCGATAATATCCAGCAAGACCTAAGAAACTTCTTACTTCAGTGACAGACTTGGGTCGTTCCCAATTCATGACAGCTTCAACTTTGTTGGGGTCCACCGCGATACCTTCTGATGAAATGACATGGCCCAGAAACTGGACCTCTTTAAGCCAAAACTCGCACTTCGACCATTTCGCGTACAACTGCTTCTCTTTCAAGATTTGCAAGACAATCCTCAGATGTTCCGCGTGCAGCTCTTCATTAGCTGAGTAAATCAGAATGTCGTCGATAAACACAATAACGAACTGATGAAGAAATGGGCGGAAGATGCGGTTCATGTAGTCCATGAATACCGCTGGAGCATTCGTAAGTCCGAATGGGATCACCTGATATTCGTAGTGCCCATAACGAGTCCTAAAAGCGGTTTTCGGAATATCCTCCGGTTTGACCCGGATCTGATGGTATCCCGATCGTAAATCTATCTTGGAAAAGACTCTGGCTCCTCTCAGCTGGTCCATCAAATCGTCGATCCTCGGTAGCGGATACTTATTCTTTACCGTAACTTTGTTCAGCTGGCGGTAATCTACACACAGACGTAAACTTCCATCCTTCTTCTTAATTAAGATGGCTGGAGCACCCCATGGGGAAGTACTCGGTCTGATAAATTCCTTGGCCAAAAGCTCTTCTATCTGCTTCTTCAACTCGCGAAGTTCCAATGGCGCCATACGATACGGGGCAATGGAGATTGGTCCAACTCCAGGAACAAGTTCGATGGAAAATTCTATTTCCCTATGAGGAGGCAATCGAGGTATTTCATCCGGGAATACCTCCTCGAATTCTCTAACTACCGGTACATTCTGAATTTGATTTTCAACCGAGGTCTCAGCCTCGATCGACAAAAGATACCCTGCTGCTCCCTTGCGGAGCTCTTTTCTAACTTGCAATAACGAAATGAGAGAGAAAGGTTGAAAATTACCATATTTCGCAGGAACAACGACTTTCCCCGCTCGACAGTCCAAAGTTATCCCGTTTTCCGTCAACCAGTCCATACCGATAATCACATCAAAGTTGAATACCGGCAGGACCACCAAGTTAACTGTATACGTGTTCCCTTCATACTGCAAGATAACACCTCTGCAGATCTCTGAGGCTGTGCACGATCCTCCAGTAGGCGTGCTGATGTGTAACTCATAAGGTAACGGGGTTGGGTTGATGCCTATTCTCAAGGCAGTATGCTTTGCCAT
Organism: Gastrolobium villosum; assembly: GCA_032173675.1. Lineage (NCBI taxonomy): Eukaryota > Viridiplantae > Streptophyta > Magnoliopsida > Fabales > Fabaceae > Gastrolobium > Gastrolobium villosum. The sequence continues at coordinate 37,937 of JAVKPL010011614.1, read as the reverse complement.
AAAAGAGCCAGACGCTCCAGAATCAAAGATAACAGAAATTGGGTGACCATTTAAAGTGACATTACCTTTGATCAGGTTGGGAAACTTCTGCGCTTCATTCGCATCCAGTGTGAACACCCGTGCTTGCGTAGGCTGTTGGTCGGCGTTCTGGGGGCATTTGTACGCAAAATGTCCTTGCTGACCACATCTGAAGCATGCATTGTTGTTCTTGCGACAAACTCCAAAGTGGTTCTTTCCACATGTAGCACAAACAGTCGCGCCCTGTCGTCCAGTCGACGATTGACCCACCGTATAGTTCCTCTTAAAATTTCCAGGCCGCGCCTGCAATGGCGTACCTCTGCCTCGACCCCTACCAGGTGCCGTCCTGAAGAATCTGCCTGCTCGGTTTCCTCCGTGGAATTGTGTTGGTGGCTTGTTCAAGTTCTTGGCCTCATTAATGATTCCTTCTGCCTGACGACTCTGGTTGATGAGTTCTGGAAGTGTACGATTAGCCGTCGTCAAAATGAGCTTGCGGATTTCCGGATGTAATCCGCTTTCGAACTTCTCCACCTGCCATTCTTCATCATAAATGTTCCGATCAAAGTTGGCGTACTCGATCAGCTGCCCAAATTTTGCAATATACTCATTAACCGTCATGTTATCCTGCCTGAGTGACAGCAGTTCAGTGTGTTTCATCCTTCTCATTGCCTTAGGAAAATACTTGTCCAAAAATACTTGTCTGAACACGGCCCACGTCAGTTCAACGTCCTGAGCTCTCAGCAGAGCCCTCGCACCAGTCCACCATGTTAAAGCTTCTCCCATCAGCTGGTACGACGCGTAATCAGTCTTCTGCGCTTCCGGGCATGCCATGCGTTCGAAAATATGCTCGATCATCTGCAGCCACTTCGCTGCAGCCTCGGGGTTGTCTTCACCCTCAAAGGTAGGTGGTTGGAAGTTGCGGAAATCTTTCAACCTCCGACGGGCAATTTCTTCTGCATTTTCATGCAGTGGGGGTTGGTTCTGATTCTGTTGCCTATGATCGCGCCATTCTTGGCTCATATTCTGGATAAACGTTGCCAGTCCCCCAATGGTAGTGATAAGATCCTCTTCCGCATCGCCAGACCTTCCCCGAGTTGAACCGCGACCACCTGCCATGATTCTGCACTCACAATATCAGGAAATGAGTTGATCAGGCTCACCGCAAGTTATTCATGGCAGCAGTCCCAAGTAGGTATTCGAGTTCAATTCGGACAAGTTAGCTATGCATCCGTGTCTTATCACAAAACGGTCTAAACAATCTAACTACCCTAGCTAATATATACTTAAGCTATAGCACATTTAGGCAGTCAATCAGCAGATAAACACAATCAACAATCAATACAATCAATCACAAGCAAATCCATGGACCAAACTGCTCTGATACCAATTAGTGTAACGCCCTCCCTTGTATGCATCCAAGAGAGTCGTTCGCTAAGCGGAATTAGAGTCGTTAACGTCACATTAGCTAATAAAGAGACTCATAGCAGCATACAAATCCGTAAGGCATTTTAATAGTTCTTATAACTTCTGTTTGGACGATAAAAATATTTCAAGTGATTTAGAAAGAGCACGTTTGGGGCTTCGCGTGCATATAAAATAATAGTAAATCCGAGTTCGTTTGCTCATAAAAACACCACCCGTAAGGTGCACTGTAAAAATTTCAGCACTTAAATTCTTTTCACAAAGGTTTTCCAAAATAGCCGCTGTTCATAAAAGTTCAAGCTAACATAGAGATGATAAAGACTACAGTCATCCAAGAGTACCAAAACATCAATCATTACAGTCATCCAATTAAACAAATAGCAACAGTGAAAATCCACGTATCAGCAATCAACAGCAAACATCACTCCTTCAAGTGCTTTTACGTCCTCCTGCCATTTAGGAAAAATAGCAGCCCCGAAGGGGTGAGAATAATCCCAGTAGTGTGGCAACAAAACCAGTAATATAACAGTATTAACTAGGCACAAAATCATAAACAGTCACTTCAACATATCCTGGTTCCTTTTCCTTTTTCCTTTTCCTCATATTCATATATTGCGTATATAACGCCTTTCCTTTGCGCTTTTAGCACCATCGTGCGCGCACTTCACAGTGGAATCAAATATACCCTTGGCACCTGAGCTCCATGTGGATTCCAACTGTGGGCCTATGCGGACTGATGCCAAGTGTCCCATACCCCGGTACCTTGGGGATGCCTATATGATGCTTGCTCAAACACATGGTCCTGTACATAACTATTCTAAAACAATGCCTATATGATCATGATACATGCATGTCATGCTATGCTTTCACACACAAGGCGTAAAAATGCGGTATATGATGTAAGGTGCATGCTTATATACCTTTCATATGCGTTATGCTGCCACAACGTCTTTACCTCATAATCATATAGCCATCACGGCACATTTTAGGCAGTTTTCTTTCATCATAATGGAACATAATATTTTTACGGCATATGGAGCATCATGTCACAATTTTATACCAGTAGTCAATAGTCACATAAGGCAATATCGCCTGACACTTACCTTTGTGTGCCTTAAATATTACCAAACAGCAGCGAAGTATCTCACTTCTTAAGCGCACCTAAATCAATTACAACCAATCATTTACAGTGGCTATTTACAGCAGAAATAGTGAGCACACAGCAGTGTCTTACAGCAGCAAAACAGTGAGCATACAGCGGTGTTTTACAGTGGAAAACAGTGACCATACAGCAGTGTTTACAGCAGCAAAACAGTGAGCATACAGCAGCGTTTTTACAGCAGAAAACAGTGACGTTTGTGCTTAAAGCAGTGGGCAGAAACAGTGAGTTGTTCTTTTAAGACAGTGAACAGAAAACAGTGGTAGTTTCCTTAAAAACAGTGGGCAGAAACAGTGACGTTTTACAGCAGGAAAACAGTAAACATACAGCAGAAACAGTGAACGTTTTAAAACAGAAACAGTGACGTTTTACAGCAGAAAAACAGTAGCACCTTACAGCAGAAACAGTGAACGTTTAAAACAGTGACATACAGTGGCTTTTGATCCTTAAAAACAGTGACATAAATAGTGACTTTTGACATCAAAACAGTGGCATGAGTAGTGATGTTTATGCATCAAAACAGTGGCATATTATGGACTAAAACAGTGGCATTTTATGCATAAAACAGTGGCATATTATGGACTAAAACAGTGACATTTTATGCATAAAACAGTGGCATATTATGGACTAAAACAGTGAGCATTTTATGCATAAAACAGTGGCATATGATGGCTAAAACAGTGAGTGTTTTTATGCATCAAAACAGTGGCATGAAGAGGGATTTTTGAACATCAAGACAGTGGCATAAATGTGCAGAAACAGTGGCATATAATGTTCAGAAACAGTGGCATATAATGTGCAGAAACAGTGGCATATATGTGCAGAAATAGTGGCATTTATGTGCAAAAACAGTGGCATATAATGTGCAGAAACAGTGGCATATGAATGGTGATTTTGAGGAACCGAAACAGTGAGAATTTCATCTTCAAAACAGTGGCATATATCTTAAGCATGACCATGAGACTTTTATGCATACAAATCATCATGAGATAGCTCCACCATTTTAATTTTATCATGCTCATACTTGAATCCAAAACCACACATAATCAAGGAGACATTCAAGCACACACACATGGTTACACAATGAAAGTGTTCAAAGTTCAAGGCCTACCTCTTGTAGCTCACACTCCTTGGTCAAGAATCACACACCACCTTCTAGCTTTACTACACAACAAGTCCACACTTCCTAGGAGAAGTTCTATGCGCAATCAAGGATGAGGAGGAGCAACTTGGACATCTACCAAAAGGTGAGGAATCAAGACTGAACAGTGAGGTGAAAGTGAGGAGGAAAGCTTACTCTTGCTTGGGACAAAGGCTACGGTTTTGAGAGGTGAGGGAAGGTAAGTGACCAAGGTTTTTCTTTCTCCAAAAGGCTTGTAGTCACGGCTAGAGAGGGAGGAAATGAGGAAGGAGTTTGGCTGCACTTGTGTAAGGTGAAGGAGGCTCTCTAGTGTGCGCATACTTAAGGAGAAGTGAGGGGAAGGTTGCAATGATTTAACATCATGAAAATTCTGGTTGCTTGAAGAGGTGGGACTGCATACTTGGGCTGAACAAGCAAAGGGTTTGCTTCTAAGTTACTCTATGCACATGCAAGGGGTGAGGGGAGATATGTTCAGATTTGAAAGCTGTCCTAAGTCAGAAAAATTTCTGCACAATTGACCAAGCTATGCGCATAAGATGGAGTGGAGGAGGTGCATCATAAGCACAAGTAAGAGGTTTACTAAGTCAACATGCAAGACAACCATGTGGCAGCCCAAAAATCTGCATTGATGCAGTCTAGGTGCGCAAATGATGAGAGGTTGCAGCCCCAAAAATCTTCTTTGATTGCATGTGGAAGTAAGGGGCAGATTTGGCTCATGATGGACTGCCTAAAGCATGCAAAAATCTGCACAATTCAGCCTCATGATGGAAGGTGTAAGGTGGTTCACTTGGTCAACACTCAAGTCAGATTTGTGTCATAAAAAAATATGCACCTAGACCCCTCCATGTGCGCCTAAATGGGGAAGTATGCAGCCTAAAATCATGCTAAAGTGCACATGTGTCTTTCATGCAATAAAATTGAAGTCAAGTTATGCATAAGCAAGATGAAGTGGCGGTCAAACAAGAGAAAGGTAGGCAGATATTTTCTAAGTCCTATCCATCCTTTTGTGCGCAAGAAAAGAGTGGAATGATACACCTAGCCAAGTGGTTGTTCCTTGATACACAAGACTCCCTAGTTGGACAAGGCTTAGGGAAGATAAGGGTGGACACAACCTTGGGCTGAGCTAGCTTGATCCAAAAGCCATCCTTGGGCCATTGGCCACACACACAAAGGATCCAATCACACAAGTCCAATAGTAACAAGTCCACACACACACTAGCCCACTACCAAAGTCCACTAAGCACTAAAGCCTTCTAACACACACTCACATTACTCATATGATTAAATTCACATGTCTACATATGTATCCTCCTATGATTTAATTTAATTAATTACCTTAGTCTTATCCAAGGATAAAGGTCAACCAATTCGTAAACCATCACACATAAACCATAAATCCGAAATCTATACATACATCAATAACATATAGTACTTATGTATTTTACTAATTATGCGGGATGTTACAAAAACTTATAATATCGAACGTTATCTTTTAATTAATTATTAATTCACAATTGCATGGTGCATAGGGAAAGCCATAGGGAACGAACAGGGAAACAGACCCAGTGACCCCTCTTTCAAAACCGTAATCAGAAAAAATCTTCACTCTTCTCTGTTTTCTTTCTTCAGCTTCGAAAACCGTAAACTTCAAGTGGTTGTTACGGTTACCAATAATGGGGGAACGAGAAAGAAGAGCGAGGGTTCAGGAAGCGACGATGTCGAAGAAGGTTCGATGAAGAAAGCAATAATGAAGAAAAAGAACAAGGAGGAGTTGCTTCCTTCGATGATCAAAAACAAGGAAAATAGATCAGAGGTTCATGCCAAGGCCAAGCATTAGAAGAAGCTCGAGGGGTAATATAGTCACTGATTATACCACTTTTTGAACTTCTCCAGATTCTAGGACAAATACCACCTTTCAGGAAGCAATCCTCAACAGTACTTTTCAGACAAATCACTTGCAATTATCGATAGATAGGCAACAAGGAAAGATGGGTAAAATTTATGAAAACTGTGAACCAAACGTGGAGTAATGAAAACGCAAGAATCACTTCCCCAGAAAACTTCAACAAACTCCTAAAACAAACACCCCCTATGGGAGTTACAAAGAAAGGGGTAGTTTTGTCCTAAATTTACTAACTATGTTAAATTGTTAAAAGATTAATGTATAAGGGGATTAATTGTTTGAATTAAATGTTGAGGGTGGTTTCATAAAACAACACCTAAGCATAAGCTGGTTTCATATAAGAGTTTATTGTTTGTTATATTATAGTAGGATATAAATTTATCTCCTACATATATAAAATGGTGTGGGTGAGAGAAAAAGAAAAAGTATTGACTCCACAAATTTTTATGTATGTAAGATATAAAATTTATTAAATAGTTAAAGAGAAATATAGTCAAAGAGAAATAAAAATATTTCATTCATGTAAAAAAACTCAATAAATGAATACGTAAACAGACCGTGCATTTTTTGTTTTTTATTTTGGTAGACAGCAGACCGTGCATTTACTTAATGGGTTAGTCAATTTACCTCGCAAGTAAAATGCGGTGATCCAAATTGGCTTCTGTTATTTTTAAGTTGATAATTTTAAAACTCATTTTGAATAAATCAAGAAATTTAATGGACTGATTCAATATATTTGGTTCGTGAGTCCTAAGTAGGATACCATTTTCTTTATTTACCAAAAAAAAAAGATACCCTTTTTTTTACTTTTTTGGACAGAAGAATGTTTCCCCGCCAAGCTGGAGTTTGTTTCATGTACATTGGAACATAGGTGCCTAAACTGCGATTGTGGCTCGTGACTAATGTAATCATAGCCTTTAATTGCAAGCACAGATCCCTATGTTATCATAAAATAGGAAAAATATTAATCATTTTACATGACATAACTTATATCCTTTTATAACGGTAATATAACGGACGAAATATAATATAACGGTAATGTAACGGTGATGGAATGGAACCGTTGTGTAACGGTAATTGTAACGTTAATTGTAATAATGTTTTCTTTTGTAACAGTAATTGAAACATTAATTGTAATAGTGTTTTCTTTTGTAACGTCCATCCTTCATGGTTATAAGTAGGTGTGTGGTGTTAAGAAATAATATCAAAAAGTTATTGGAAATTCTCTTCTCTCTCGTGACTCTTTCTCTCTCAATTCCCTCTTCTCCTCCTCTTATCCTTTCTGCAATCTTCTTCTTCTGTAGCATCTGCTACACAAAACCTCTTCACAATTTCACGTTCCCTTCCCCTTTCTTGAAGTAGGGAACCCAGAGAAGCATCAATTTCACTAGCCCTTACGGTGCCAGAGTTCCTACCTACGGTGATCAGCGTTGTTCCCGGTCAAAGACTGAGGAATCAATGGCGATTGAGGATGATTTCATGGAGATTGAGGATGACTTCATGGAGATTGAGGATGGTTTCATGGAGATCGGGGATGATTTCATGGAGATTGATGATGATTTGATGGAGATTGATGATGATTTCACGGTGATTGAGGATGATTTCATGGAGATTGGGGATGGTTTCATGGAGATCGGGGATGATTTCATGGAGATTGATGATGATTTGATGGAGATTGATGATGATTTCACGGTGATTGAGGATGATTTCATGGAGATTCAATATACATAATTGCTTGTTCTCTGTAACTGTAACAGCCCGTTGTACACCGGTATTGTTAACATTGATTATGATATTAAGCGCAGTTACAATCACAGTGATTATGTTAATTAAATTACGGGCAAATTTTTCTTTTAACATATTCCTTTCTTTTACATCAATACATTTTCCGTAATCAATTAAAACCACACTATAATTGTAAATGCAAATTGCGGAAGCATACATCTTTACTAACATCATTCATTCTCCTTTTTATTCAATTCATTTAAACTCACCATCTTACTCTCTCATTTTACCAAGTTATAGTCCTTTACGTTATCTACGCGTGGTTTCAAACCACGTACCATTTGGAGTTCTACCCATCAAGTTATACCCCTTTCTTTTAGTCTAGAAAAACCTGAATTTTCAAAAATTACACTGTGGTAATCGATTACCAGTGGGTGGTAATCGATTACCACCTGTCAAAAATGAGGCAGTAGCCAAAATTCTTCATCCTCTGTTCTGGTAATCGATTACCAACTTTGGGTAATCGATTACCTCACATGGTAATCGATTACCAAAGGCCAGTAATCGATTACCAGTGCAGACAGTAGCCAATTTTTCGTCCCCTGTTGCATGGTACTCGATTACCATGCTTGGGTAATCGATTACTATGCAGCAAAATGACAGATTACAGCAGTTTTGAGCCCCAAAAAGGGTGTGTAATCCATCCCTAACCCCTTGGTACTCCACATAACACATAATCATGTCCTAATGTAGGCTCTAGGCCCTTCCATCATGCATTTTCCTTAGATTAAACATCTTTTACAACATCCACAAAATAATGGCCATTTACATGCAAATATGGACCATTTTTACAACATTACTCATCAAGACTTCAAGGCTATGAATGTGGCAATGGACAAGTCCCATGCTCACTCAAAATATACAGTTATCCATGCCATGAATAATGAAACATAAACAAGACTTAGCATATGACCATGAACACTAACAAAAGCATGGAAATGACATCATGCAATATGTTCATGACCTAAGTCTCAAAATACAATGGTATGCTATGTGCACTCCATAAACTCCTCCAAAAAGCCATGCAATCCCAATGCACCGCATGCCAATCCAACGTCCACTATACGGGCTTCTTGCCCGAAGCTCCTCCCGGCTCATAATGACCTGAAATGTGGTCCCCCAAACACGGGGTGAGATATACGGATATATCTCAGTAAACCAATGGAGCTAGAGGCTCTCTCCACTCCATGGCTCACTAAAATGTACAAATATGACATAAAGTAATGTGCAAGTAAAGCAATATCACCTTCCAACTGGAGACAACCCAAGAACATCCACTCATGGATTCACGTTCAAGGGCTCCATCATATAACTCCCGAGACAATCCTAGAGCTTCTCCCATGGTTGAGAAAACTCCATGGCAGCCCAACCGGAACTCCTCAAAAGACCTATCCGGCGGATGTCCCACGTTTGGCTCATCCTGGGGTCGCTCCCAGAGTCGACCCCATGGCAGTCCAACTGGCACTCCGTCACGAAATGATCCAGCGGATGTCCAAACCCAACACACGTCAACTGGCCAGTGACCAAACAATTTTCACACAATACAAGCAATATGCATACAAGCACACAATCACACCATGTCATAACTACATAATCCAACCACAACCTTCCTCTAGGTGTGGTGGAGCTCACTAGGGATTAAACCCAAGTTCCAAGAGTTTATATAACACCTCGGAAAATTAAATGTGAAATTATGTGATAAAATATGGGTTTAAAAAGGGAAGGATTAGTGAAAATCCGAGAATTAGGGCCAAAATGGGCAAGAAGGGCAAAATGGTAATTTGCCAAGAACGTGAACCGAGGCATGAAAAATGGAGTTAGAGATTTAATATGACAAAAATAATGCTGGAAATGGAATCAGGGCGGAAAATTGAGTGAATAGGCAAATTTGTGAAAAAGTGATGAATAGTGACTTTTAAGTGAAAGATACTGCGGTACGAGTGTACCGATAGGTGTGAAATTTTTATGAGTATTTTGAGGAAAGAAAAATATGACATGGACTGGAAAAATATGTAGATTAAGAATATATGATCAGAATTTTTATCGGGATTAAAGTTAGATCGCGTGTGGGACCCGTGTGACCGAAGTCACTTGGCCCCACCCTCTTTTTCTTCTTCTTTCCTTCTCTTTTCCTCTCCTCTCTCGCGCCCTCCTCTGCCAAATGAACCCCAAACCCCCATTTCTCTCTTCCCTCACCATTTCTTCATTTCTCCACCAAATCACTTGATTTTGGTGTTGAAATCTATTGTAAACAACCTTCTAGATCCATTGGTAACACTTAGAAGCCATGAAACCACCTCCATTGCTGCGTTTTGGGACTGTACAGATCCGAACCATGTTGGGTTCTTGGAGTTTTTGAGAGTTTTGGATCTCCTTTGGATTGATGGAGCCTTGGTGGTGTTCCTACACTAGATGGTGAGTATATTTGTGGTATTTTTATGGTTGGATTCATAGATCTAGGAATTTATGCTTTAAACCTTTGATTTTAGATGTGTGATGATAGAGAGCTCAAATGGAAAAATGCTATTAGATGAAAATGCCTTAGAATGATGCATGAAAGCTAGAAATGCTATGATAAATTTTGGTGAAAAAGTTAGGTTTTTAACTTAGGAAATTTTGGGTTGAGTTCATAACTTGGTGAAAATTGGCATGTGGAGAAATTGAATAATTGAATGATGGACCATTGGTATAGGTTGATAATATGATTACATGATTAGTATGAGTGTTAAAATGAATTGAAAAGCCTTGGGGCATACCTTGTGAGGAATCCGAATTATGATGAAAATTGAGGAAAAATGATATAAGAATGATGTAATGGAAGTTGAATGATTGAAAATGATGTTTAATTGGATGATGGCATAGTGTGGTAAAGTGAAATGAGAAGAAAGAATGTGTGATTCATGCTGTAATTGGTAAATTAGCCTATAAAAGAGATTGAAGTAAAATGGTATGGAAAAATAGCCTTTGGCTTAGGTGATTTAAATGATGATTAATTGTGTAAATGAATGGTTGACATTGGAATTGTATTGATAATCATGTTGTGGATTATCTAGGTTGCCTCTTTTGGACGCTTTGGAAGCGGGTAAGCTTGGAGCTTACGTTTGGAGCATGGGCTCGGTATTGAGGTAACCTTTGGAACTGGGGTTTAGCCCTTGTGTGCTCCACCACACCTAGTGGAAGGTTGTGGTTGGATTATGTGATTATGGCATTGTGTGATTGTGTGCTTGTATGCATATTGCTTGGATTTTGTGAAAAATTGTTTGGTCACTGGCCAGTTGACGTGTGTTGGTTTGGACATCCGCTGGGTTCATCCTACGGGAGAATGCCAGTTGGAATGCCATGGTGTTGACTCTGGGAGCGACATCAGGATGATCCAAGCGGGGGACGTCCGCCGCATAGGGCTCATGAGGAGTTCCGGTTGGGTATTGCCATGGAGTCTTCTCAACCATGGGAGAGGCGCCAGGACTGTCTCGGGAGTTATATGATGGAGTCCTTGAACATGAATCCATGAGTGGATGTTCTCGGGTTGTCTCCAGTTGGTGGGTGATATTGTATTACATGCATATTATATGATGTTGTATTTGCACATTGAGTGAGCCATGGGGTGGAGAAACCTCCAGGGCCCTTGGTTTACTGAGATATATTTATATATCTCACCCCGTGTTGTGGGGCATCATTTCAGGTCAGGTTGAGCCTGGAAGAGTGGAGCATGAGGTGCATGTTGGAGGCACCATGTGATGAGCATTGGATAGGGACACATCTTGCATATGATGTATGCTTTAGACTTAGGTCATGAATCTATGCATGTTGAAAATGCCATGCTTAGTAAGCTCATGAATACATGTTAGATCCTTCAATATGATGTATATGTAGGACATGAGAATATATTGTATATTTGAGTGAGCATGGGACTTGTCCATTGCCACATTCATTGTAATTGAAGTCTTGGTGAATATGTTGTAAAATGGACCATAATTGATGTAAAATGGCCATTATGTTAAGGACTTTGTATATGATACATAATTGAATGAAAATGTATGTTTGAAGGGCTTAGAGCCTAACTTATAGTATGTTTTAGTGTTGTGTGGAGTACTAAGAGGTTAGGGATGGATTACACAACCCTTCTTGGGCTTAAAATACTGTAATCTGTCACTTTTACTGCATAGTAATCGATTACCCAAGCATGGTAATCGATTACCATGCAACAGGGGACGAAATTTGGCTACTGTCTTCACTGGTAATCGATTACTGAGGCTTGGTACTCGATTACCATGTGAGGTAATCGATTACCCAAAGTTGGTAATCGATTACCAGAACAGAGGAATCGAAAAATTGGCTACTGCCTCATTTTTGACAGGTGGTAATCGATTACCACCCACTGGTAATCGATTACCACAGTGTAAATTTTGAAAATTTAAGTTTTTCTAGACTAAAAGAAAGGGGTTTAACTTGATGGGTAGAACTCCACATGGTACGTGGTTTGAAACCACGCGTAACTAATGTAAAGGGGTAGAACATGGTAAGATATGAAAGTAATTTGATGAGTTTAAATGAGTTGAATAAAAAGAAAGAATAGTGCTGTTGTTAAGCTGAATGCTTCCGCGTATTGCATTTACAATTATAGTGTTGTTTTAATTGATTACGGTAAAAGGTTATGGATATGAAAAGGAATATGATAAAAGAAAAAAAAAGTTTGCCCGTAATTTAATTAACCCAACTACTGTGATTGTAACTGCGCTTAATATCATAATCAATGTTAACAATACCGGTACGTAACGGGCTGTTACATTTTATCAATTCAATGTTTAAAATGGGACTTTGGTCTATGACGAATAATGCTTGTTAGATGTAAGTGAAGATATCAGATGTACAAAAAGTAAAATATAAGGAGTTTAAGAAATTGCCATGTAAGGCATTGGATGAATTTGATTGAAAGTATGTGAGTCCATAAATTAAGGATGGTTGGACTTGACAAATGTGAGGTGAGAAAATATAACTGAGTGTGGTGTAGTAATGGTACTAGTATGCTTCCATAATGTTGTGGAGCATTGCAAGTTGGATGATGTGGCTTAACCTTGTGTGGATAATAATCCTGTGATGGCCGAACGCCAATATGTATAAATGTGTATATCTATATGTTTTGTGAAGGCCGGGGTGCCTAAATGTATATTGTGTTGTTTTGAGTTAGTAAACTCTTGAGTAAAAGAAAAATTTTTGCAACTGAAATCCCTATGATGGGAAAGGTTTGAAGAGATTGTCTCTTTGGAGTGTCATTGGACGCCCAAATTGTTGTGGGATTCATGATGGAGTCCCGGTGTGCAAGTTATACCATGGCACACATGTTGGTAATAAAGTGACAATTAAAATTGTCCTGGGTTTCCCTTTGTGGATTGAATCCTAAGAGTTGTTGCTCTTGGAAGTCCCAGGCGAGCGCTGCTCGAAATTGAAAGTTATCTGGTGGTCCTGATGCACTGAATGCATGGACGGTTAAATGAGGGCACTCTTGGTGTCATGGTGAAATATTGAGAGAAAAGTGATGTTATGTTAATGAAGTGGATCTTCTACAGTGTTGAGCATAGTTGCTATGAGTCCTGACGGACAATGGATTAAGACTGTACCGAGCATGGGTACTGTTATGAATTGAAAGTTTTGTGTCAAAATACGAGAAAGATGTTGGAATCATGTGAGGATGATTATTCTATGGACTAAGACTAATGACTAGTCAAGTGAATGAATAGAATGTTGAGAAAAGAACCATATTGGAAAAATCATAGTGCATGGTGCAAAAGTAGGATATATCTAGTATACCAGTAGGTATCTATATAGTACTCTGGTTGCCGTTATATACGGATTTGATGTGAATGTGTTTATCTGTGTGGCTATCTCCGTATGGATTATGTTCCCGGAGATTATTATTATTATTTGGTATAAGTCAAGTAGTGTGAGGTAGAACCTTGTGTTAGTGGGACTGTTAGTACAGCCGTTGGCATGTTACCTCTTCTTGCGTGAATTATAAGGACAAATTCTCTGATTGGTGGGGCATTGCACCTGGGGCCCTTAGGACAGCAAGAGCTCGAGGGGTTAAACCTAAGGATGTTCTTACCCATTGCATTAGAGAATTGTATCTTGTGAGGAACGCAAGAGGTGAATTTGGATAACTGTAAGTGAACCGTAATATGCCAAATATGATGAAATGTGTGGGGTGCCATGAGATGGTGGTTTGAATTATGGGATTGAGCATTCGGAAATGTGCAGGAGTGTATACCAAGTGTGGTAGTGTGGAATTATGGTTTTACGGAAATTATGAAATGAATTATTGGATTATCACCCTATGTGAAAGGAATGGAAAATTGATTAGTGATGATGGATTGAGTCAAAGTTTTATGGAAATGCTTGTGATGGTGAGATGCTAAGCTAAGTTGGTGGCCTGAGTGGCCAAGGATTTTGATAAGTGATAAATTGTGGTGTAGCCAAGTGAGAAGGTGTGATACTAGCTATTAAATCGAATGGTATTCGGTGAAATGAAGGATTTATATCTCTGCCCTGGTGGTAGAGTCACTGATGGATTGTGTAGATGCAAATTATTGTGAGTGATGTGTTGAAAATACACAATGTTAAGGTTGTTCTTGGCTAGGTTCCAAGATATATGATTGAGAGTGCTAGTGGTACTTTGAGTAGTCCGAGAGATTTGCGTAATTGTCAATATGAAATGATGAAAGTAATGACAAGGATGGATTTAGTTCCTGTGGCATGATAAATAGGCTTTGAAAATCCCTATGTGATGGGACAGATATGAGAGAGAGATGATATGTGACCTTGGAGTGATACATACTGGTTGAATGAAATGATAATGAAGGTAAGAGGTATTGAATGAAATGATAATGATGAAGGTGAGGTGCATAGAATGAAATACATGTGAAATTGATAACATGAGTATGGAATGGTGATTAAAGAAAATTGTTAGTGGAAATCTTAGGCTTGTTGCCTTAAATGGGAGAAATCAGTGATGAACTATGTGTTAAGTTCGGAGACGATTAGTTGAAATTGTAAGTATGACCTAGTGTATGAAAATTCATGAGTGAATTCGTGATTGAAAGCGTTGAAATGACTGATGTGAGGTATGAATTGTAATGTGTGGTCCATTGGGGACCAGATAAAGGTCTTGATAGAGAGATTCGCCATTGTGTTTTGGTGAAGTTGTTGAACTTTTAAGGATAGATTGACAGTTGAGCACAAGGATGGTGTTTGGTAAAGATAAAGTGCTGAGGTGAAACTGTACGTTGTAGGTTGAGGACATGAGAAAAGAAAAATGTGGATATACGAGTTGTGGCTAGGTGCCAAAAATGGGGATTTGTCCCTCAGAAAATAAAGGTATAGTGAGCGTGAACTGGATGAGTACTCGGTGAGTTGCACTGAGAGGCTGTGAAATTCCATAATAGTGTTTAATGTGGAATAAGAAATGTGAGAAAAATTGATGAAGAGAGTTGGTACTTCGTAGAAATAAAATTCAAAGAAAGATAATTTGTGGATGTAATGTGCCAGTAAGTAATAGTTGCCTGTGTGGCACAGATTGAACAGGATGTAGCATAACCCTATGGGTATATTGGTTGATATGTTAATTTGGTAGGGGAACCTGCCAAGAGAAATTATGGGCTATGTGTGCTAAGTAGCCGGACTTGTGAAAAGAAATTAAAAGCAATTGACTTGGTAAAGCAGAAAAAGTGCACAACTGTGTGGTGCACTCCGGTTGTTCACATGTGGTGTCACCGGTTGAGATTGGAATTGGGAAGGACTTGAGGTCTCCCATTGGGCCTTTGAAAGGCAAGACTATTGTGAAATGTGGCTGAAAAGCCAAAAGATAAAAATGTAAATGAGTATTTTGGTGTCCGCGCACTGGATGAGGCTTCTTGGGGTACGGGGGACTGAGCTTCTCCGGCTGTATCCTGAGTTAGCATATGTGCATAGTGGATTTTGCGGACAAAATTCTAAAAAGGTTGGGTGAATATAACACCTCGGAAAATTAAATGTGAAATTATGTGATAAAATATGGGTTTAAAAAGGGAAGGATTAGTGAAAATCCGAGAATTAGGGCCAAAATGGGCAAGAAGGGCAAAATGGTAATTTGCCAAGAACGTGAACCGAGGCATGAAAAATGGAGTTAGAGATTTAATATGACAAAAATAATGCTGGAAATGGAATCAGGGCGGAAAATTGAGTGAATAGGCAAATTTGTGAAAAAGTGATGAATAGTGACTTTTAAGTGAAAGATACTGCGGTACGAGTGTACCGATAGGTGTGAAATTTTTATGAGTATTTTGAGGAAAGAAAAATATGACATGGACTGGAAAAATATGTAGATTAAGAATATATGATCAGAATTTTTATCGGGATTAAAGTTAGATCGCGTGTGGGACCCGTGTGACCGAAGTCACTTGGCCCCACCCTCTTTTTCTTCTTCTTTCCTTCTCTTTTCCTCTCCTCTCTCGCGCCCTCCTCTGCCAAATGAACCCCAAACCCCCATTTCTCTCTTCCCTCACCATTTCTTCATTTCTCCACCAAATCACTTGATTTTGGTGTTGAAATCTATTGTAAACAACCTTCTAGATCCATTGGTAACACTTAGAAGCCATGAAACCACCTCCATTGCTGCATTTTGGGACTGTACAGATCCGAACCATGTTGGGTTCTTGGAGTTTTTGAGAGTTTTGGATCTCCTTTGGATTGATGGAGCCTTGGTGGTGTTCCTACACTAGATGGTGAGTATATTTGTGGTATTTTTATGGTTGGATTCATAGATCTAGGAATTTATGCTTTAAACCTTTGATTTTAGATGTGTGATGATAGAGAGCTCAAATGGAAAAATGCTATTAGATGAAAATGCCTTAGAATGATGCATGAAAGCTAGAAATGCTATGATAAATTTTGGTGAAAAAGTTAGATTTTAACTTAGGAAATTTTGGGTTGAGTTCATAACTTGGTGAAAATTGGCATGTGGAGAAATTGAATAATTGAATGATGGACCATTGGTATAGGTTGATAATATGATTACATGATTAGTATGAGTGTTAAAATGAATTGAAAAGCCTTGGGGCATACCTTGTGAGGAATCCGAATTATGATGAAAATTGAGGAAAAATGATATAAGAATGATGTAATGGAAGTTGAATGATTGAAAATGATGTTTAATTGGATGATGGCACAGTGTGGTAAAGTGAAATGAGAAGAAAGAATGTGTGATTCATGCTGTAATTGGTAAATTAGCCTATAAAAGAGATTGAAGTAAAATGGTATGGAAAAATAGCCTTTGGCTTAGGTGATTTAAATGATGATTAATTGTGTAAATGAATGGTTGACATTGGAATTGTATTGATAATCATGTTGTGGATTATCTAGGTTGCCTCTTTTGGACGCTTTGGAAGCGGGTAAGCTTGGAGCTTACGTTTGGAGCATGGGCTCGGTATTGAGGTAACCTTTGGAACTGGGGTTTAGCCCTTGTGTGCTCCACCACACCTAGTGGAAGGTTGTGGTTGGATTATGTGATTATGGCATTGTGTGATTGTGTGCTTGTATGCATATTGCTTGGATTTTGTGAAAAATTGTTTGGTCACTGGCCAGTTGACGTGTGTTGGTTTGGACATCCGCTGGGTTCATCCTACGGGAGAATGCCAGTTGGAATGCCATGGTGTTGACTCTGGGAGCGACATCAGGATGATCCAAGCGGGGGACGTCCGCCGGATAGGGCTCATGAGGAGTTCCGGTTGGGTATTGCCATGGAGTCTTCTCAACCATGGGAGAGGCGCCAGGACTGTCTCGGGAGTTATATGATGGAGTCCTTGAACATGAATCCATGAGTGGATGTTCTCGGGTTGTCTCCTGTTGGTGGGTGATATTGTATTACATGCATATTATATGATGTTGTATTTGCACATTGAGTGAGCCATGGGGTGGAGAAACCTCCAGGGCCCTTGGTTTACTGAGATATATTTATATATCTCACCCCGTGTTGTGGGCATCATTTCAGGTCAGGTTGAGCCTGGAAGAGTGGAGCATGAGGTGCATGTTGGAGGCACCATGTGATGAGCATTGGATAGGGACACATCTTGCATATGATGTATGCTTTAGACTTAGGTCATGAATCTATGCATGTTGAAAATGCCATGCTTAGTAAGCTCATGAATACATGTTAGATCCTTCAATATGATGTATATGTAGGACATGAGAATATATTGTATATTTGAGTGAGCATGGGACTTGTCCATTGCCACATTCATTGTAATTGAAGTCTTGGTGAATATGTTGTAAAATGGACCATAATTGATGTAAAATGGCCATTATGTTAAGGACTTTGTATATGATACATAATTGAATGAAAATGTATGTTTGAAGGGCTTAGAGCCTAAATTATAGTATGTTTAAGTGTTGTGTGGAGTACTAAGAGGTTAGGGATGGATTACACAACCCTTCTTGGGCTTAAAATACTGTAATCCGTCACTTTTACTGCATAGTAATCGATTACCCAAGCATGGTAATCGATTACCATGCAACAGGGGACGAAATTTGGCTACTGTCTTCACTGGTAATCGATTACTGAGGCTTGGTAATCGATTACCATGTGAGGTGATCGATTACCCAAAGTTGGTAATCGATTACCAGAACAGAGGAATCGAAAAATTGGCTACTGCCTCATTTTTGACAGGTGGTAATCGATTACCACCCACTGGTAATCGATTACCACAGTGTAAATTTTGAAAATTTAAGTTTTTCTAGACTAAAAGAAAGGGGTTTAACTTGATGGGTAGAACTCCACATGGTACGTGGTTTGAAACCACGCGTAACTAATGTAAAGGGGTAGAGCATGGTAAGATATGAAAGTAATTTGATGAGTTTAAACGAGTTGAATAAAAAGAAAGATTAGTGTTGTTGTTAAGCTGAATGCTTCCGCGTATTGCATTTACAATTATAGTGTTGTTTTAATTGATTACGGTAAAAGGTTATGGATATGAAAAGGAATATGATAAAAGAAAAAAAAAGTTTGCCCGTAATTTAATTAACCCAACTACTGTGATTGTAACTGCGCTTAATATCATAATCAATGTTAACAATACCGGTACATAACGGGCTGTTACAGTTTACCTCAATACTTAGCAATCCGTACCAAACGTATGCTCCAATTTAACTTTTCACAATTCCGTCCGTGTGAGGCACCCTACAACAATCATTAAGTCCAAATTACACCAAAACTCATTTTTCATGAAATTTCCTCAAATTCGCCTAAGTTAAAAACCTATATTTTTCACCAAAATTTAACATAGCATTTCTAGCTTACAAACATGATTCTAAGGCCTTTTCATCTAATAGCATTTTTCCATTTGGGCTCTCTATCATCACACATCTAAAATCAAAGGTTTGAACACAAATTCATAGATCTATGAAATCAACCATCAAAAGACCACAAATATACTTACAATGTGTTGTATGATCACCACCAAGGCTTCACTAAACCATTTGAAGATCAAAACTCCAAGAAATCTCCAAAAATCAAAGTGGGTCGAATCTGAGTTGCTCAAAAACGCGGCCAAAGAGATGGATTCAAGGCTTCTAAGTGCTACCAATGGCTTTGGAAGGTTGTTTACGATAGATTTCAACACCAAAATCAAGCGATTCGGTGGAGAAATGATGAAATGGGAAGAAATGGTGAGAAATGGTGTTTCTTGGTCTTTTGCCCTGTGTGTGCGCGAGGAAGAGAGGAAAAAGGGAGGAAAGAAGGAAAGAAAAGGAGGTGGGGCCAAGTGACTTCGGTCACACGGTTCCCACACGCGATCTAACTTTAACTCCGATAAAATTTCCGATCACAAATCCTTAATCTAAATATTTTTCCAGTCCATGACATATTTTTATTTCTCCAAAATATTGATAAAAATTTCACACCTATCGGTACACTCACACTTCAGTATTTTAACACTAAAAATTCACTATTCATCAATTTTTCCCAAATTTGCCTATTCACTCAATTTTCCGCCCTGATTCCATTTTCAGCATTATTTTTGTCATATGAAATCTCTAACTCAATATTTAAGCCTCATAACACACGGTTGGCAAATTACCATTTTGCCCTTTTTGCCCTTTTTGGCCATAATCCTTGGATTTTCACTAATCCATCAACTTTCATTTTACCATATAATATTAAAATACACATTTAAATATTTGAGGTGTTATATTCACCCCACCTTTTTGAAATTTTGTCCGCAAAATTAAATCATACCTGATCACTAACTCAGGATACAGCCGGAGAATCTCGTCCTCCCGCTCCCAAGTAGCCTCCTCAGGTGTGCGGCCTTCCCACTGAATCTTCAGCATGGGAATCACTTTACTTCTCTATCGCTTTTCACTGCGATCCAGTACTGCAATAGGACCAATGGGAGTCTTCAAGTTCTCCCTGATTTCAATATTATCCGGTATCACCACATGTGATTCATCCGGGACATAACGTCGCAACTGCGACACATGAAAAACATCATGTAAATTAGATAACTGCGGGGGTAAGGCAAGCTGATAGGCCACCAATCCTACTCTTTTCATAATTTGATATGGCCCAATAAACCGTGGACTCAGCTTCCTCACACCCAACGCACGGCCAACACCTGTGACCGGCGACAAACGTACAAATACATGGTCACCTTCCTCAAATTCCAGCGGTCTTTGCTTATTGTCATAATAACTTTTCTGTCGATTCTGTGCCTGTTTCAATTTTTCTCTGATCATTTCAATTTGCACGGTTGTTTCCTGCACAAAATCCGGACCAAATCTTTCTTTATCGCCTACCTCAGTCCAACATGTGGGCGTACGACACCTCCTGCCATACAAAACTTCATATGGTGCCATACCCAGACTGGAATGAAAACTGTTGTTATAAGAAAATTCCACCAGTGGTAAGTACTTATCCCAAGCATTACCCTGTTCCAGTGTGCAAGCTCTCAGCATATCCTCAAGTGTCTGTATGGTCCTCTCAGTCTGACCATCAGTCTGCGGGTGATAAGCAGTGCTCAGTCGAAGCTGAGTGCCAAAAGCCTGCTGCAAAGCTCCCCAAAAGCGCGAAGTAAACTTCGGGTCCCGATCACTCACAATGCTAATCGGTATCCCATGGAGTCTAACAATCTCCTTTACATACAATGTAGCCAACTTCTCTGTGGTGTAATCCACTCGTACTGGTAAAAAGTGTGCAGACTTCGTAAGTCGGTCCACAATAACCCAAATCGAATCATAACCAGCTTGAGTTCGCGGCAATCCCACAACAAAATCCATTGAAATACTCTCCCATTTCCATTCAGGTATATCCAGCGGCTGAAGTAATCCAGCAGGTTTCTGATGCTCTATTTTTACTTTCTGACACACCAAGCACTTAGACACGTACTCGGCAACATCCCTTTTCATCCCAGGCCACCAGAACTTAACTTTCAAATCTTGGTACATTTTTGTGGCACCTGGGTGGATAGCATATTGACCCTTATGGGCCTCAGTCATAACTTCCTCTGCAAGTTCCCTGGGCACAACAATCCTGCCCTGATATAATAACAATCCCTGTTCATTAACAGATATGCCACTCTGGCCTTTCAAATACTTTATACTTTCATTACGAATCTGAGTCTCTTTAATCTTCTCGTGTAGCTCGTTCTCAATCCGAGTCAACTCCATATCACACATTCTTCCTGCAAAGAAATCCGTTATCTTCATATCACGGAATCGCTCAATCACTTCATTGTCCCACATCATCATATGAGATAAGTTAACCGACTTCCTACTCAATGCATCAGCCACAACATTGGCCTTTCCCGGGTGGTATTTCAGCTCAAAATCATAATCCTTCAAGAATTCAACCCATCTACGTTGCCTCATATTCAGCTCTTTCTGATCAAATAAATATTTCAAGCTTTTATGGTCGCTGAACACAGCAAACTTCATCCCATACAGAAAGTGCCTCCAAATTTTCAAGGCAAAAACAATAGCAGCCAATTCTAAGTCATGCGTCGGATAATTTTCTTCATGTGGCCTTAACTGCCTAGACGCATATGCAATCACTTTTCCTTCCTGCATCAGTACGCTCCCTAAACCTTTCTTAGAAGCGTCACAATATAATACAAACTCACCCTCCGGATCAGGTAGAGTCAACACCGGAGCAGTGGTCAATTTCTCTTTCAGTAGTAGAAAATAGTCCTCACATTCCTGGGTCCACACAAAAGGAGTATCCTTTCGTGTCAATCGGGTCAACGGTAGAACCATTGCAGAAAATCCCTGTATAAATCGGCGATAATAGCCAGCAAGCCCCAGAAAACTTCTAATCTCAGTAACAGTCTTAGGTCGTTCCCAGTCACTCACCGCTTCAATCTTGCTTGGATCCACTGCAACACCACTTGCAGAAATAACATGGCCCAAAAATTGCACCTCAGACAACCAGAATTCACACTTAGACGGTTTAGCATATAACTTTTTATCCTTCAACACCTGCAACACAGTCCTCAAAAGATCGACGTGCTCCTCCTTACTCTTAGAGTAGATCAAAATGTCATCAATGAATACAATCACGAACTGGTCCAAATACGGTTTAAAAATGCGGTTCATATAATCCATGAACACCGCAGGGGCATTAGTAAGCCCAAACGGAATCACTTGATACTCAAAATGTCCATATCTAGATCGGAAAGCTGTTTTAGGTACATCCTCCGGTTTAATCCGAATCTGGTGATATCCGGACCGGAGATCAATCTTTGAAAATACACAGGCACCCCTCAACTGATCTAATAAATCATCAATACGCGGTAATGGGTACCGGTTCTTAATAGTCACTTTATTCAGCTGTCGGTAGTCAGTGCACAATCTCATGCTACCATCCTTTTTCTTTACAAATATCACCGGTGCTCCCCACGGAGACACACTCGGCCTAATAAAATTCTTCGCAGATAGTTCTTCAATGTGTTTCTTCAATTCAGCCAACTCAAGTGGCGACATCCGGTATGGAGCCAAGGAGATCGGCCCCACACCAGGCAATAAATCAATCGAGAATTCAATCTCTCTCTCTGGCGGGAATTCCGGTATCTCATCCGGAAATACATCCTCAAACTCATTAACAACTGGTATAGCAGAAATCTCTTCCTTTTTATCACCCACCAATCCGCCCAACAAGACATAACCTAAATCTCCAGCCTTCAAGGCTTTCACAGTTTGACTCACAGACAAATATAAAGACGGACAAACAGACGGCCTCTCGTGAGATAGCAACAACCTCTTTCCGCAGCAATCAATCATTGCGCAGTTCCGAGACAACCAATCCATCCCCAAAATCAAATTGACAGAGGCCAGGGGTAAGATAATTAAATCAATGGTGTAACCCCTGCCTAAATAAGTGAACTTCACATCTTCACAGATCCAAGACGATTCACTAACCTCTCCTGTAGCAGTAGTAATACGCATCGGAGGAACCATCCGTGTTACCTTTAAGTCCAGCGCCTTAGCCACATAGTCCGCCACAAATGAATGTGTTGCTCCAGAATCAAACAACACAGATAAATCAACGTTAGATAGAAAAATTATACCTTTGACCAAATTCGGAGCCTTTTCAGTACGTTGTGCATTTGTAGTATAAACTCGTCCCATAGTAGGAACAACAGCAATGGGAGTAGCAGTAGTAGTAGCTGCCGGCAAGGCCTGCAGATTCGCAGCCTGCCCCGAAGAAGATGGACAATCTCTAGCAAAGTGGCCACTCCGACCACACTTAAAACATGTCAACGGACCAGCACCACATACCCCCTTGTGGTATTTCCCACACATCCCACATTTTGGGATATAAAATCTGTCCGCAGCACCACCACCACCAGTGTTTCCACCCCTCTTGAATTGACCAGGAGGCTGCCTCACATGCAACCCCCTACCCCTGTTGTTATTATTGGAACCTCCTCTATTTGTATTACCAGAAGGACCAGGTGTCCTCTTAACATCTTGTTCTTTTACCTTATCCGCTTTTGGATACCTCCCATAAACAGTCTCGACCCTCTTGCATTGGGTCACCAAATCAGCAAAGTTTCTCACTGCGGTATTTGACATTCTCTTAGCAATTTTCTCACTCAGCCCTCTTTGGAATTTAGCTGACAAGAACTCAGGAGTAGGTAGAGTACCTCCATAGTTTGCAAATTTCACAAGTTCATTAAATTTTGCCACATAGGCATCCACAGTCATAACTCCTTGTACCAACTTATCAAATTCACCTTGCTTTGCCTCCCGAACATCGCGGGGAAAATATTCTTCATGAAATAATCCTTCAAACAAAGTCCAAGTAAGAACCTCACCCTGAATAACAAATGGGCGAGACACATTGTCCCACCACTCTTGGGCATCACCCTCCAGCATATAAACAGAATATAACAACTTCTGCGGATCTTGGCATCTCATAACTTGAAAAATCTTATCCATACCCCTCAACCAAGCAGTAACCTCCTTTGGGTCCCTTGACCCCAGAAATACACAGGCACCCCTCAACTGATCTAATAAATCATCAATACGCGGTAATGGGTACCGGTTCTTAATAGTCACTTTATTCAGCTGTCGGTAGTCAGTGCACAATCTCATGCTACCATCCTTTTTCTTTACAAATATCACCGGTGCTCCCCACGGAGACACACTCGGCCTAATAAAATTCTTCGCAGATAGTTCTTCAATGTGTTTCTTCAATTCAGCCAACTCAAGTGGCGACATCCGGTATGGAGCCAAGGAGATCGGCCCCACACCAGGCAATAAATCAATCGAGAATTCAATCTCTCTCTCTGGCGGGAATTCCGGTATCTCATCCGGAAATACATCCTCAAACTCATTAACAACTGGTATAGCAGAAATCTCTTCCTTTTTATCACCCACCAATCCGCCCAACAAGACATAACCTAAATCTCCAGCCTTCAAGGCTTTCACAGTTTGACTCACAGACAAATATAAAGAAGGACAAACAGACGGCCTCTCGTGAGATAGCAACAACCTCTTTCCGCAGCAATCAATCATTGCGCAGTTCCGAGACAACCAATCCATCCCCAAAATCAAATTGACAGAGGCCAGGGGTAAGATAATTAAATCAATGGTGTAACCCCTGCCTAAATAAGTGAACTTCACATCTTCACAGATCCAAGACGATTCACTAACCTCTCCTGTAGCAGTAGTAATACGCATCGGAGGAACCATCCGTGTTACCTTTAAGTCCAGCGCCTTAGCCACATAGTCCGCCACAAATGAATGTGTTGCTCCAGAATCAAACAACACAGATAAATCAACGTTAGATAGAAAAATTATACCTTTGACCAAATTCGGAGCCTTTTCAGTACGTTGTGCATTTGTAGTATAAACTCGTCCCATAGTAGTAACAACAGCAATGGGAGTAGCAGTAGTAGTAGCTGCCGGCAAGGCCTGCAGATTCGCAGCCTGCCCCGAAGAAGATGGACAATCTCTAGCAAAGTGGCCACTCCGACCACACTTAAAACATGTCAACGGACCAGCACCACATACCCCCTTGTGGTATTTCCCACACATCCCACATTTTGGGATATAAAATCTGTCCGCAGCACCACCACCACCAGTGTTTCCACCCCTCTTGAATTGACCAGGAGGCTGCCTCACATGCAACCCCCTACCCCTGTTGTTATTATTGGAACCTCCTCTATTTGTATTACCAGAAGGACCAGGTGTCCTCTTAATATCTTGTTCTTTTACCTTATCCGCTTTTGGATACCTCCCATAAACAGTCTCGACCCTCTTGCATTGGGTCACCAAATCAGCAAAGTTTCTCACTGCGGTATTTGACATTCTCTTAGCAATTTTCTCACTCAGCCCTCTTTGGAATTTAGCTGACAAGAACTCAGGAGTAGGTAGAGTACCTCCATAGTTTGCAAATTTCACAAGTTCATTAAATTTTGCCACATAGGCATCCACAGTCATAACTCCCTGTACCAATTTATCAAATTCACCTTGCTTTGCCTCCCGAACATCGCGGGGAAAATATTCTTCATGAAATAATCCTTCAAACAAAGTCCAAGTAAGAACCTCACCCTGAATAACAAATGGGCGAGACACATTGTCCCACCACTCTTGGGCATCACCCTCCAGCATATAAACAGAATATAACAACTTCTGCGGATCTTGGCATCTCATAACTTGAAAAATCTTATCCATACCCCTCAACCAAGCAGTAACCTCCTTTGGGTCCCTTGACCCCAGAAATACACAGGCACCCCTCAACTGATCTAATAAATCATCAATACGCGGTAATGGGTACCGGTTCTTAATAGTCACTTTATTCAGCTGTCGGTAGTCAGTGCACAATCTCATGCTACCATCCTTTTTCTTTACAAATATCACCGGTGCTCCCCACGGAGACACACTCGGCCTAATAAAATTCTTCGCAGATAGTTCTTCAATGTGTTTCTTCAATTCAGCCAACTCAAGTGGCGACATCCGGTATGGAGCCAAGGAGATCGGCCCCACACCAGGCAATAAATCAATCGAGAATTCAATCTCTCTCTCTGGCGGGAATTCCGGTATCTCATCCGGAAATACATCCTCAAACTCATTAACAACTGGTATAGCAGAAATCTCTTCCTTTTTATCACCCACCAATCCGCCCAACAAGACATAACCCAAATCTCCAGCCTTCAAGGCTTTCACAGTTTGACTCACAGACAAATATAAAGACGGACAAACAGACGGCCTCTCGTGAGATAGCAACAACCTCTTTCCGCAGCAATCAATCATTGCGCAGTTCCGAGACAACCAATCCATCCCCAAAATCAAATTGACAGAGGCCAGGGGTAAGATAATTAAATCAATGGTGTAACCCCTGCCTAAATAAGTGAACTTCACATCTTCACAGATCCAAGACGATTCACTAACCTCTCCTGTAGCAGTAGTAATACGCATCGGAGGAACCATCCGTGTTACCTTTAAGTCCAGCGCCTTAGCCACATAGTCCGCCACAAATGAATGTGTTGCTCCAGAATCAAACAACACAGATAAATCAACGTTAGATAGAAAAATTATACCTTTGACCAAATTCGGAGCCTTTTCAGTACGTTGTGCATTTGTAGTATAAACTCGTCCCACAGTAGGAACAACAGCAATGGGAGTAGCAGTAGTAGTAGCTGCCGGCAAGGCCTGCAGATTCGCAGCCTGCCCCGAAGAAGATGGACAATCTCTAGCAAAGTGGCCACTCCGACCACACTTAAAACATGTCAACGGACCAGCACCACATACCCCCTTGTGGTATTTCCCACACATCCCACATTTTGGGATATAAAATCTGTCCGCAGCACCACCACCACCAGTGTTTCCACCCCTCTTGAATTGACCAGGAGGCTGCCTCACATGCAACCCCCTACCCCTGTTGTTATTATTGGAACCTCCTCTATTTGTATTACCAGAAGGACCAGGTGTCCTCTTAACATCTTGTTCTTTTACCTTATCCGCTTTTGGATACCTCCCATAAACAGTCTCGACCCTCTTGCATTGGGTCACCAAATCAGCAAAGTTTCTCACTGCGGTATTTGACATTCTCTTAGCAATTTTCTCACTCAGCCCTCTTTGGAATTTAGCTGACAAGAACTCAGGAGTAGGTAGAGTACCTCCATAGTTTGCAAATTTCACAAGTTCATTAAATTTTGCCACATAGGCATCCACAGTCATAACTCCCTGTACCAACTTATCAAATTCACCTTGCTTTGCCTCCCGAACATCGCGGGGAAAATATTCTTCATGAAATAATCCTTCAAACAAAGTCCAAGTAAGAACCTCACCCTGAATAACAAATGGGCGAGACACATTGTCCCACCACTCTTGGGCATCACCCTCCAGCATATAAACAGAATATAACAACTTCTGCGGATCTTGGCATCTCATAACTTGAAAAATCTTATCCATACCCCTCAACCAAGCAGTAACCTCCTTTGGGTCCCTTGACCCCAGAAATACACAGGCACCCCTCAACTGATCTAATAAATCATCAATACGCGGTAATGGGTACCGGTTCTTAATAGTCACTTTATTCAGCTGTCGGTAGTCAGTGCACAATCTCATGCTACCATCCTTTTTCTTTACAAATATCACCGGTGCTCCCCACGGAGACACACTCGGCCTAATAAAATTCTTCGCAGATAGTTCTTCAATGTGTTTCTTCAATTCAGCCAACTCAAGTGGCGACATCCGGTATGGAGCCCAGGAGATCGGCCCCACACCAGGCAATAAATCAATCGAGAATTCAATCTCTCTCTCTGGCGGGAATTCCGGTATCTCATCCGGAAATACATCCTCAAACTCATTAACAACTGGTATAGCAGAAATCTCTTCCTTTTTATCACCCACCAATCCGCCCAACAAGACATAACCCAAATCTCCAGCCTTCAAGGCTTTCACAGTTTGACTCACAGACAAATATAAAGACGGACAAACAGACGGCCTCTCGTGAGATAGCAACAACCTCTTTCCGCAGCAATCAATCATTGCGCAGTTCCGAGACAACCAATCCATCCCCAAAATCAAATTGACAGAGGCCAGGGGTAAGATAATTAAATCAATGGTGTAACCCCTGCCTAAATAAGTGAACTTCACATCTTCACAGATCCAAGACGATTCACTAACCTCTCCTGTAGCAGTAGTAATACGCATCGGAGGAACCATCCGTGTTACCTTTAAGTCCAGCGCCTTAGCCACATAGTCCGCCACAAATGAATGTGTTGCTCCAGAATCAAACAACACAGATAAATCAACGTTAGATAGAAAAATTATACCTTTGACCAAATTCGGAGCCTTTTCAGTACGTTGTGCATTTGTAGTATAAACTCGTCCCACAGTAGGAACAACAGCAATGGGAGTAGCAGTAGTAGTAGCTGCCGGCAAGGCCTGCAGATTCGCAGCCTGCCCCGAAGAAGATGGACAATCTCTAGCAAAGTGGCCACTCCGACCACACTTAAAACATGTCAACGGACCAGCACCACATACCCCCTTGTGGTATTTCCCACACATCCCACATTTTGGGATATAAAATCTGTCCGCAGCACCACCACCACCAGTGTTTCCACCCCTCTTGAATTGACCAGGAGGCTGCCTCACATGCAACCCCCTACCCCTGTTGTTATTATTGGAACCTCCTCTATTTGTATTACCAGAAGGACCAGGTGTCCTCTTAACATCTTGTTCTTTTACCTTATCCGCTTTTGGATACCTCCCATAAACAGTCTCGACCCTCTTGCATTGGGTCACCAAATCAGCAAAGTTTCTCACTGCGGTATTTGACATTCTCTTAGCAATTTTCTCACTCAGCCCTCTTTGGAATTTAGCTGACAAGAACTCAGGAGTAGGTAGAGTACCTCCATAGTTTGCAAATTTCACAAGTTCATTAAATTTTGCCACATAGGCATCCACAGTCATAACTCCCTGTACCAACTTATCAAATTCACCTTGCTTTGCCTCCCGAACATCGCGGGGAAAATATTCTTCATGAAATAATCCTTCAAACAAAGTCCAAGTAAGAACCTCACCCTGAATAACAAATGGGCGAGACACATTGTCCCACCACTCTTGGGCATCACCCTCCAGCATATAAACAGAATATAACAACTTCTGCGGATCTTGGCATCTCATAACTTGAAAAATCTTATCCATACCCCTCAACCAAGCAGTAACCTCCTTTGGGTCCCTTGACCCCAGAAATACACAGGCACCCCTCAACTGATCTAATAAATCATCAATACGCGGTAATGGGTACCGGTTCTTAATAGTCACTTTATTCAGCTGTCGGTAGTCAGTGCACAATCTCATGCTACCATCCTTTTTCTTTACAAATATCACCGGTGCTCCCCACGGAGACACACTCGGCCTAATAAAATTCTTCGCAGATAGTTCTTCAATGTGTTTCTTCAATTCAGCCAACTCAAGTGGCGACATCCGGTATGGAGCCAAGGAGATCGGCCCCACACCAGGCAATAAATCAATCGAGAATTCAATCTCTCTCTCTGGCGGGAATTCCGGTATCTCATCCGGAAATACATCCTCAAACTCATTAACAACTGGTATAGCAGAAATCTCTTCCTTTTTATCACCCACCAATCCGCCCAACAAGACATAACCCAAATCTCCAGCCTTCAAGGCTTTCACAGTTTGACTCACAGACAAATATAAAGAAGGACAAACAGACGGCCTCTCGTGAGATAGCAACAACCTCTTTCCGCAGCAATCAATCATTGCGCAGTTCCGAGACAACCAATCCATCCCCAAAATCAAATTGACAGAGGCCAGGGGTAAGATAATTAAATCAATGGTGTAACCCCTGCCTAAATAAGTGAACTTCACATCTTCACAGATCCAAGACGATTCACTAACCTCTCCTGTAGCAGTAGTAATACGCATCGGAGGAACCATCCGTGTTACCTTTAAGTCCAGCGCCTTAGCCACATAGTCCGCCACAAATGAATGTGTTGCTCCAGAATCAAACAACACAGATAAATCAACGTTAGATAGAAAAATTATACCTTTGACCAAATTCGGAGCCTTTTCAGTACGTTGTGCATTTGTAGTATAAACTCGTCCCACAGTAGGAACAACAGCAATGGGAGTAGCAGTAGTAGTAGCTGCCGGCAAGGCCTGCAGATTCGCAGCCTACCCCGAAGAAGATGGACAATCTCTAGCAAAGTGGCCACTCCGACCACACTTAAAACATGTCAACGGACCAGCACCACATACCCCCTTGTGGTATTTCCCACACATCCCACATTTTGGGATATAAAATCTGTCCGCAGCACCACCACCACCAGTGTTTCCACCCCTCTTGAATTGACCAGGAGGCTGCCTCACATGCAACCCCCTACCCCTGTTGTTATTATTGGAACCTCCTCTATTTGTATTACCAGAAGGACCAGGTGTCCTCTTAACATCTTGTTCTTTTACCTTATCCGCTTTTGGATACCTCCCATAAACAGTCTCGACCCTCTTGCATTGGGTCACCAAATCAGCAAAGTTTCTCACTGCGGTATTTGACATTCTCTTAGCAATTTTCTCACTCAGCCCTCTTTGGAATTTAGCTGACAAGAACTCAGGAGTAGGTAGAGTACCTCCATAGTTTGCAAATTTCACAAGTTCATTAAATTTTGCCACATAGGCATCCACAGTCATAACTCCCTGTACCAACTTATCAAATTCACCTTGCTTTGCCTCCCGAACATCGCGGGGAAAATATTCTTCATGAAATAATCCTTCAAACAAAGTCCAAGTAAGAACCTCACCCTGAATAACAAATGGGCGAGACACATTGTCCCACCACTCTTGGGCATCACCCTCCAGCATATAAACAGAATATAACAACTTCTGCGGATCTTGGCATCTCATAACTTGAAAAATCTTATCCATACCCCTCAACCAAGCAGTAACCTCCTTTGGGTCCCTTGACCCCAGAAATGCGGGTGGCTTATGTTTCCTAAAGGATATGAGCCGACGCTCATCATCAGCATTATCAAGCACCTGCCCAGCAGCCCCAGTAGATTGGGCAACAGATGACGGATCAGGAACATAGCTAGGGTCAGTAGTAGTATGATGACTAGCCTCACCAGTGTGGTGACTAGCCCCACTCTCCCCCTGTTGAGGAGTAACAGATGGCGTCGGTGTAGGAGTCACCGTAGCCGTATGTGGAGGTGTATTATCCCTCCTAGGACGACCTCTTTCCGCCCTCATCTCAGCCATAAAGGCCTACATCATATCCTGATTAGTTTTCATCAGGTTCTCAGTCATATTTCTATTTGCAGCCGTTTCCGCCTGCAGAGCATTCAGTACTGCAGTGACCGGATCCGGTGGCAAAGGACCTGCACCACGTGCCCCACGGCGACCTCGTGCCCTACTCATGATATCTGTACATGTAACACAAAGGAATGAGTTGATCAGACCCACACTGAGGAATCACATATACATTAATCATAAATAGTTCACAGATAGCTATGACACACAAGATACAACACACAAACAATCAGAGTTCCCTAAACAAAACTGCTCTGATACCATAAAATGTAACAGCCCGTTGTACACCGGTATTGTTAACATTGATTATGATATTAAGCGCAGTTACAATCACAGTGATTAGGTTAATTAAATTACGGGCAAATTTTTCTTTTAACATATTCCTTTCTTTTACATCAATACATTTTCCGTAATCAATTAAAACCACACTATAATTGTAAATGCAAATTGCGGAAGCATACATCTTTACTAACATCATTCATTCTCCTTTTTATTCAATTCATTTAAACTCACCATCTTACTCTCTCATTTTACCATGTTATAGTCCTTTACGTTATCTACGCGTGGTTTCAAACCACGTACCATTTGGAATTCTACCCATCAAGTTATACCCCTTTCTTTTAGTCTAGAAAAACCTGAATATTCAAAAATTACACTGTGGTAATCGATTACCAGTGGGTGGTAATCGATTACCACCTGTCAAAAATGAGGCAGTAGCCAAAATTCTTCATCCTCTGTTCTGGTAATCGATTACCAACTTTGGGTAATCGATTACCTCACATGGTAATCGATTACCAAAGGCCAGTAATCGATTACCAGTGCAGACAGTAGCCAATTTTTCGTCCCCTGTTGCATGGTAATCGATTACCATGCTTGGGTAATCGATTACTATGCAGCAAAATGACAGATTACAGCAGTTTTGAGCCCCAAAAAGGGTGTGTAATCCATCCCTAACCCCTTGGTACTCCACATAACACATAATCATGTCCTAATGTAGGCTCTAGGCCCTTCCATCATGCATTTTCCTTAGATTAAACATCATTTACAACATCCACAAAATAATGGCCATTTACATGCAAATATGGACCATTTTTACAACATTACTCATCAAGACTTCAAGGCTATGAATGTGGCAATGGACAAGTCCCATGCTCATTCAAAATATACAGTTATCCATGACATGAATAATGAAACATAAACAAGACTTAGCATATGACCATGAACACTAACAAAAGCATGGAAATGACATCATGCAATATGTTCATGACCTAAGTCTCAAAATACAATGGTATGCTATGTGCACTCCATAAACTCCTCCAAAAAGCCATGCAATCCCAATGCACCGCATGCCAATCCAACGTCCACTATACGGGCTTCTTGCCCGAAGCTCCTCCCGGCTCATAATGACCTGAAATGTGGTCCCCCAAACACGGGGTGAGATATACGGATATATCTCAGTAAACCAATGGAGCTAGAGGCTCTCTCCACTCCATGGCTCACTAAAATGTACAAATATGACATAAAGTAATGTGCAAGTAAAGCAATATCACCATCCAACTGGAGACAACCCAAGAACATCCACTCATGGATTCACGTTCAAGGGCTCCATCATATAACTCCCGAGACAATCCTAGAGCTTCTCCCATGGTTGAGAAAACTCCATGGCAGCCCAACCGGAACTCCTCAAGAGACCTATCCGGCGGATGTCCCACGTTTGGCTCATCCTGAAGTCGCTCCCAGAGTCGACCCCATGGCAGTCCAACTGGCACTCCGTCACGAAATGATCCAGCGGATGTCCAAACCCAACACACGTCAACTGGCCAGTGACCAAACAATTTTCACACAATACAAGCAATATGCATACAAGCACACAATCACACCATGTCATAACCACATCATCCAACCACAACCTTCCTCTAGGTGTGGTGGAGCACACTAGGGATTAAACCCAAGTTCCAAGAGTTTACCTCAATACGAGCAATCCGTTCCAAACGTATGCTCCAATTTAACTTTTCACAATTCCGTCCGTGTGAGGCACCCTACAACAATCATCCAATCCAAATTACACCAAAACTCACTTTTCATGAAAACTCCTCAAATTCCTCTAAGTTAAAAACCTATATTTTTCACCAAAAATTAACATAGCATTACTAGCTTACAAACATGATTCTAAGGCCTTTTCATCTAATAGCATTTTTCCATTTGGGCTCTCTATCATCACACATCTAAAATCAAAGCTTTAAACACAAATTCATAGATCTATGAAATCAAACACAAACATACCACAAATATACTCACAATGTGTTGTATGATCACCACCAAGGCTTCACTAAACCATTAGAAGATCAAAACTCCAAGAAATCTCCAAAAACCCAAGTGGGTCGAATCTGAGTTTGCCAAAAACGCGGCCAAGGAGGTGGATTCAAGGCTTCTAAGTGTTACCAATGGCTTTGGAAGGTTGTTTACGATAGATTTCAACACCAAAATCAAGAGATTCGGTGGAGAAATGATGAAATGAAGAAAATGTGAAGAAATGGTGGTTTTGGTCTTCTTCCTACAGGGGGCGCGCGAGACATGAAGAAGAAAAGAGGGGGAAGAAGGAAGAAAAGGAGGTGGGGCCAAGTGACTTCGGTCACACGGGTCCCACATGCGATCTAACTTTGATCCCGATAAAAATTCCGATCATAAATTCTTAATCTACATATTTTTCCAGTCCATGACATATTTTTATTTCTCCAAAATATTGATAAAAATCTCACACCTATTGGTACACTCACACTAAAAATCACTATTCATCAATTTTTCCCAAATTTGCCTATTAACTCAATTTTCCGCCCTGATTCCATTTTCAGCATTATTTTTGTCATATGAAATCTCTAACTCAGTATTTTTGCCTCATAACACACGGTTGGCAAATTACCATTTTGCCCTTTTTGCCCATTTTGGCCATAAACCTTGGATTTTCGCTAATCCACCAACTTTCATTTCACAATATAATATAAAAATTCACATTTAAATATATGAGGTGTTATACCATATCTCTGTGGAACAAATATTTTATTACAAAAACTATAATCTCCTTTTAATTGTTTTGCTATCTGTATTTCTGAACATTTTTCTTTTAAACAAGACATTATAAAACTACATCTAATAGTTACATTGTCAAAATGTGGTAAATTTTGATACATAATATTTTCTTGTATTCTGTGTTGCCATTTTTTATAAATTTCTTCTCCTAATGGTCCTGGTAATTTTCTAAATAATTTTTCTCCTATTTCTCTATTAAATATGTTTCCTGAGATAGAAGCATTATAAGTAAAATCTTCTAAAAATTGTTCTATATATTGCCAATTTTTAATAGTCATTTGTTCTAATGCTTTTACTGCTTCATATTGTATCTTAATTTGGCCTGAATTAGGGTCTTGTCCTGTGCATAACATATGTATTTTATTAACAAAATTAAATGGATTTGTTCCTAATGATAAAATAACATTTATTTCCTGTGGATACTCTTCTTTAAATCTCTCCCATATAGCTTTTACAGATTCACCTAAAAATGTTTCTAAATACCTTAACATTTCTTCTGGATTATGATCAAAATCTTTTCCTATATAATCATTTACTACAATATTTTTCCAAATATCTATTACTTTATCCCATATTTGAGGACTATGTGCTGTTAAATTTAAAATTTTCCCTGATTCTATTGGCTGTAATTGTATAGGTTTCTCTACTGGATATCTTTTTCCCCTAGGTTTAAATCTATTTTCTCTACTTTCATCATAACTTCTATAAGGTTGTCTTGGCAAATTCCCAGACCTATAAACTCTAGGTTCTGTATAATTTGTTCCTGATGCACCTGTTGCATTACTATCTTGTCCTTCCATAAAATTAGAATCTAATATTTTAAAATCTATTTCACCTTCACTTTCTTCAAATTCTTGTTCAGATTCTTCTTCACATCTTTCTTGTCCAATGAAATTATTTATTATTTCTGTTTCATCATCTATAGTTATCATATATTCTTTCTCATATTCTTCTTCTGTTATATCTCTTACTCTAATATTATTATTATCATCTTGATAAATTACTTGTTCTACTTCAATTTTCCTTTCTCTTACTAATTGTTCTTCTAATTCTTCTAATTCCTTTTTTATTAATTTATCATATTTTGGAATTATTATCTTATCTTCTATTATTTGTCTGTTTTCTAACATTTTATTCTTTTCTAATAATAATTTTTGTTTTTGTTCTTCAATCTTATATTTGTATTTATTTGTATAATATTCATATGAATTTCCCATCCTGTACATGAATTCATTACTAAGCTCTGTTTCCGTATCTTCTTCTCTGTTTACCCCTTGTTTATAGTCTAAAAATCTTACATAAGTTTCTCCTCTTCCATCACTATAGAATACTCCATTTTCTGGTACTAAGATATCACTATTTTCCTTGTCCCCAAAGAACTTACTAGTGTTCCATTCTAATCCTGCTAATTCTTGGGAAGATATTTCTTTAGGTTTTATCATTTTAATATTTTTACTTGATATATATTCTATTACATCATTTATTTTTACCTTATAATTAATACTTATATTTTGCATAGTTTTTCCTATAAATCCTATTGTAATTACTAAATTACTTCCACTTATAAATTCCTCAAATCCCTTAGTTTGTATTCCTATTTTAATATTTTTACAAAAGTCTTCTATGGATAATGTCATATTGGGAGTGCAGTAAAAAAGTCCTACATCACTATTTAAATCTACTTCTGTTAAAGATATTAGTGATCTTTGTACATCTTTACCCCATCTTTTGTCAAAGAGAGTTACTAAAACTTTACATCCTGTCTTACTTCTTATTAATCCTTTTACTCCAATAATAAATAATCCTGTATGAATATAATTTTTATGGGATTTCTTTAACTGTTCTTTGGCTTTTTTACTCATACAATCTAAAACTACTACTTGATCTCCTACACATGATACTTGTTCCTCTGAATAATTTCTAAAAAGACCTGTGTTCATAGCAAATCTTCCTACTTCGTAAAGTCTTTTAGGTTCTAATATTTTTAAAGCAGATTCTCTAAATTGTTCTATATTTTTATCTATATCTATTTCTTCTTCTAATTTTATTTTATCTTTATTTTTAATATTGAATATCTCAAGAGGTGATCTAAAACTAGTACTTTTTCTAGGTTGATCTATAATAGTTCTACTAGTTCCAGGAAAAGATGTATTATTCATTTTTATAAACTAAAAAACTACAAGATTGTTTTTGTTTCTTTGGTTTTGGCTGTATAGGTTTTAATTTTTTATCAAATTCTTCTACAAGATTATCTATATCTATTTCTTGTTTTTTCAATAAATAACTTTCTAAATTTGATATCCTGTGATGTAAGGTTATTAATAATTGTATTATTAAATTATTTTGTGCTATTATAGCTTTATCTCCTCTAGATGTTATATCTAAAGTTTTAATAAAACCTTTATTATAATCTTCCTCTGTATATGCTTTTATTTTTTCTAATTCGTCTCCAAAGTTAAAGTTTTTTGACATAAACTAATAATTCTTGTATTAATTGTTCTATTTTTAAAACTTTTTCTTCTAAAATTTTTTCTTTACTATTTAGTTTTTCTATTAATTGATATATTTCTTTCTCTATTGGTTTTGGTTTCCTTTGTTCTAAACTTAATATTAATTGTTGTATGTCAGTTTTTGTTGGTAAATTTTCTATATCAATCTTATTTATTTTTCTTACTATTATTTCTTCAGTAGTTTTAATATAATCTAAATTGTTATTTATATCTTTTAGTAATTTATCTATTCTGAATCTGTTTCACTTTCAAACATTAATTTATATTCTGATCTAAAATTATTTTCTTCTTCAAACCACTCTCCAAAATTAAAATATTCGTATCCTGCTAAATCAACTTCTTCTAAATATGGTCTTAAGATTTGTCTTAATTCTGTTTGTTTATCGTGATTAATTATTATAATATCTATTACTGTTTTTAGGAATTTAATATAACTATATTTTAAATAATGATGATTATCACTGTCTAAAAAAGTCCACAATTCTTTATAATATTGTACTTCTGTATAATATTTAAATACAAATACTAATTCTTTTTTAAATCTTTCAAAAGCTATGTCTAATATATGCATAAAATTTTTAATCTGAATAATAATAATCTGAATCGTAATGAGTTGGTGAAGGTAAACTATGTTCGTCAAATAATACAAATCCTTCTTCTTCGTAAATATTCTGAAAATAATAATACTCTTCTTCGTTAAATTCTAATTCTTGAAAATTCTTTTTCAAAATATTCTTTATTA
This sequence comes from Gastrolobium villosum, assembly GCA_032173675.1. Classification (NCBI taxonomy): domain Eukaryota; kingdom Viridiplantae; phylum Streptophyta; class Magnoliopsida; order Fabales; family Fabaceae; genus Gastrolobium; species Gastrolobium villosum. Next base: position 368 of record JAVKPL010011614.1, on the reverse strand, counting down.
AATGATCTTTAGGATGATGAGTGTCTATGCAATCAACTATAGAACACAAATATTTATAATATCTATATTTTAATGGATCTTCTAAAGTAGTATCTTGTAAAAAGAAAACTTCTAGTTCCCACTCTGATTTTTGTAGTGTTTTCCCGTAGAAATGATTTATAATGAAATTTTTAAATCTGTTCCAGAAAAATTCTAAACTGATTTGATTTGAAATTTTTTATACTGACTTTATCCTACTCAGTACTCTCCTTTCCATATCTTAAGATTATTTCCCATGTCTTTTATTAAAATTTTTTGGTGCCTAGAATGAACCATGCTCTGATACCAAGTTTGGAGACTTGGGTCGGAGTTGGCCGATTCCAGACTCT
>JAVKPL010011613.1:0-53212 GCA_032173675.1 Gastrolobium villosum | reverse complement strand
GTTTATGTGGTGACATCACTTAACTAACTACATATTGCTATTTAACTTACATGTTACAACTTCCAACTTTCAAAAATTTCATTTAAACTTACAAACTCATACTTTTAATTTATAACTTTAACATGAACTTAAAAATATAAACTACTATGATGATGCTCAATGATTTCATCCTACAGGCCTCTGTGCCCGCCACTATTGTGTCACTGCTACCTCCTGAAATAAAGTCCCCGAAACGGGGTGAGATATATGAATATATCTCAGTAACCCAGAGGTTCTGGAGAAGGCTCCGCCCAATGGTTCACTTTGATGCATACAAATAATATAAAGCAACATTACTTAAAACGGGATAAAGCAAGGAATTTAGAGAAAAGGGGAAATATCAGAATACAAACTACGATGAAGCGGGATGGTAGCTACCATACCACACAACGTCCTCGACATATAAGCCTACGAGTATCATCCAAGGTGTGTTCCTAGAACCACAACCAAGGTACCCCTCCCATCCATATACACCCAAGACTTCCTAGTGTGCTCCTATCCGGATTACACACCATGACCCTGGGTCAACTGGAACTCTCTCTCGGAGACCTATCCAGTAGAAGTCCGGAACTTGCCCAAAGGCTAACTATCTACTAGCCAGTGATCTGGTACATAAGTACCCTCATAAATGCAACATGCATGCTTATGCTGTTCTACTATACTCATACACACTTCCTACCATCACCCTCAACATGTGTGGTGAAACACAAAAGGGGAACAAGCCCCAGTACCAAGAGGTTACCTTATATATTATTCCACTTAGCTCCGCAGCAGCTTATTCCTCAACTTGGTACACAACAGAATGCCTACACAGAAGACATTCCCAATCACTTAAAACTCAAACAATACATGATAATTTAAAATTAAACATGCATTGATCTAATCTCTTACCTCAATCCACTTGGTCCAGGACCAAGGGCAATCCACTGATTCATTGTTCAGGGTTCAAGTCAACGTACGACAACCTACACAATCATGTACCATCATCATTACACGTCCATTCTATCAAAATGCGAAAAACGTCAAAATCACTCCCTTCACCCTTGTAGGTTCGGCCATCTTAGTGTTATTTTAGGATTTATTTTTCTAATTTTACTTTCTCATTTTATTATACTTCCATAGGTTGCCAAAAGGTTAATTCAATCGTCGTTTCTCTTTTTTACGTCTTTTACGCATCGTTTACTAAATCTTTCACTCTAGTCTCTTTTATGCCAAATGACACCACTCATGATTTTTCATTGGTTCTTCCACTTTACAACCACAACACAACCCATCTAATTACCATTTAAAGCATGAAACATCATCCAAGCAATTTGCACCACATCATTTCACCTCTTTTTGCCTAAAGGCCGATTTGCACACTAATTCACATCCAAGGAATTTCCATCAATTTTAACCACTCCAAACCTCATATCATCCTATTATATCATCATACAACAATTCACCAATACACTCCCAACACATTTTCAAAACTCAAAGTTATAACACCTCAAATTTTCACTAAGTTAAAAATCAACATGTTTCCTCAATAATTTTTATTGCATTTCTAGCTTTAATACATCATTCTAAGGCATTATTATCTAATACACATTTTCCATTTGAGCTCTCTAACATCACAAATCAAACAAGCCCTCTTTATGGTTCATAAACAATTTCAAAAATAAATCTTCAAATCAATCCATGAGAGGTGTTGAAATTTACCCACAATTACGTCACAAGACTCCTCCTAGAACTCCACAAGCAATGGCTCAAGAAATCAACCCCAAAATCACAAAATTCCCAAAAACTTCCTGGCTATATATGCCTTTTCTCTCACAATAGAGAGGGTTTTGAGGGAAACTAATCGGTGGGTTGTATTCGGATGATGTTTTCCATCGAATTTCAAGACAAGAATCGTCCGATTCGGTTAAGAATTAATGAAGTTATGAAGAAATCAACCAAAGCAACCAAAAAAACGAAAATGGATGGGGAGGGGCTGTTCTCCACGGGTTTGAGGGAAAAGAAGGAAGGAAAGGTGATGATGAATAGTGAAGGGTGAGGTGGATAAGTGGATTTTAAGTAGTGTGGGTCCCACGCAACCTCACGCGATTTAAAATTCATCTGACTCTCACTAAACGTCCAAAACTTCAAAACTTATTTAGAAACTCTAATTTTTAACATTGACCATTGTCCCTTAATTATAATTTATCATATGAATCCGGAGTTTTCCGGTCGTTCGGAGAAAACATTGTTTTAAGCTATTACGCGCGCCGTTGGCACGCTTCCCCAAACTGATTTAATTCCATCAAATTTTATCAAAAATCATATTTCCTAAATCTATAAACCATTTATAATCCGTATTTGAAACCTAGAGCTCAAAACTCAACTAGCACGTTTTACGGTGCAATCGTACCGCGGTATTTTTACCCGCGAAAAACACTATTCATTGATTTTTCTGAAACTTGCCTATCCACTCAATTTTTCGTTCTGAATCCATTTCTATGGTTATTTTTACCATCTGAGACCTTCTACTCAACTTTTATCTTCCTAGGGTTGTGTATTGGCTAATTACCGTTTTGCCTCTTCTTTGTATTTTGGTCTAATCTTTAGGATTTTCACTAATTCTTTACTTAGTCACTCATTTAATATTTTAATACTTAATTTAAAATTGCAAGGTGTTATATTCACCCCACATTTTAGAATTTTGTCCGCAAAATTAACATCTTAACGATCCCGTAACACGGGGTGTAACCGGGGAATCTCATCTTTCCACTCTCGACAAGCCTACTTAGGCGTGCATCTTTAAAATTTTACATTCTTCACACGCATAACCTCATTTCTGTTGTATCCATCATTACTTAATCCTTCACATACTTGATAATTTCAGGGATCTGGCCCTTTAATTCATTATATTTTCACTGTTTCCTTAAATCACTGTTGCTTTTTCGTTAACTGTAGTTCATAATATACTCATTTTACAACTTGTCACTTATGGTGCCACGACCTTTAATCCGCAATACTTTAAGCTCTTCATGGCTTACGGTTACACTTTCACCAATTTATAGGTAATATATGACCACATTTCAATTTGTCTGTCTCACTTCATCTCATTCTCATCTTTATCTATCTTTCTGACCCATGGTCGTTCTCAAAAGTCTCTATTCGTTTCCATACTAGGCTCTAACCGTTCTCATGTACATCCACTAGTTATTCCTGGAGTATTTCCAACTCACACTTTCTTTAGTACTTAACTCTCTTCGTTGTCCTCATTGTTTCAACCATACTCAAATCTACTAGTCCTCTCCATTACTGTTACTACTCTTATCATTTCATTGTTTTCTTGGCTTTCACCCAAGCACATACTTTCTAGTTTCAAGGGCACTTTGTCGTTTCCTACAGTTCCGACTCACATTAAATCCAATACTCATATACTTTATTTCTCCTTGTCACGTGTCTTCACATCTTCTTAGGTACTCACGACTATATCCTTCTCTTCGTGATATGAAATTAACAACCCTCACAATAGTTTATATTTCCGATTAACCTTTTAAGGTTCTTTAACCACAACACACTCCTGAATTTTTCCATCTACTAATTCATATTCATAATTTACACTCATTGTTAAACACTTTATTAAATTAACCATCTCAACTTTATCAACTCAGTCAACTCAACTCCATACTAAGACCTCTCCCAGCCTAACCGCAACACTCATCAATGACCTCCACATTGAGGCCTTATGCTTAATATTTTCTCCCACTAACTATTTTCAACTTATATTCCACTCCGATGTTGCAACTTAACCATATGTTCCACTTATTTATACTACTTTCTCGTAATCATCATCACTTAATCATGGCTGTCCCACTTAAAGTACTATACCATTATCCTCACATATAAGTCTCCTCATATTGGTAATCTCTAAACACAATGACTTTATCACCTGGCACTACTTTCATCCTTAAACAATTTTCAAACATTTTATTAATACTGTGTATCTCCAGAGGATGTATCTCCCTCACTTAGCATGCATCACATACCATGCTCCAAGTCACTCCATCGAGTTATCAACACTTATTTAATCATCATAATTTACGTTATTGATCCTTATTAGATACTTTCACCTAATTCCATAACAACTAACTTCTCATGAAAGGCCATTAGGCCACCATCCTAACTACACCTTTATTCCTCATTAGTTCCTTCTAACACAACATTCATTCAATTCATCAATATTAACACGTTGCTATTTGTATCATAAGGGAATAATTCCAACTAACTTGGTACCTCCCTTAGAGCCAAAAATTATTTCATCAGGCTTACTTTACAAATCATAGTGCACTTCCACGTCACACTTCGAAACTCTTACACACTATGCCTCACCTCTTATATCCAAATCTAACATACTATTGTCCATTTAAAAATATATGACCTCGCATTTTGCGTTAATCACATGGAAAAACTCTCTCAATATAGTGGGTAACAACATTCACAAGTTTAACCCCTCGAGCTCTTGCTGTCCTAAGGGCCCCAGATGTAATGACCCACCGAAGAGAATCCACCCATATGATCCATGCCGGAATAATATCTTACCACTAGATGTCCCTATTCTAGGAGCATCCCCCATATGTTTCTTCTTTGTGCATTTACATCACATACCCTTACTACACTAACAGTTACACCAATGCGGGACACTTGCTCGTCTCATATTACTCTTATAAGCTCATAATAGTCTCCGGGAACATAATCCGCACGGAGATACCCATACTATCACGTCTTACAACTTGCACCCAGTGCACAGAGGGATTTATATTCATAATACATCTGTATATAACGGTCAACGTGTACCCAGTACACACCAGATTACATATGGACCCAGTCCATTTGGCGTCTGTATCATACTTGTGTATAATGGAAAAACTGTTTTGTATTACCACATGGGCTGCCCCCATAATCATAGTAGTAGTATATTAATCATATCATATACAGGTATGGCGTACTGTTTCTTCTTTAATTATTCTTCTCCAAGATTGTTTAATCTTTTACTTTAACTACTCATCTGGTATAATTCATAATATAATTTCTACTCCATGAATCCTACACTTTTCTCAAAGTTTGGTACACATCTCACATCTCTTACGATAGGTATCATATTTCTCATCACACAGGGATCTTCTAATCATATTTGTCCAATAACAGAAAACTAACTTCACTTCAATCCTTGCACTGAAATTCACATTACTCACTGCATCGAAATTCTACCTCAGTCCTTACACTTAAAATTTCCCATTAATATTTGCACTAAAATCCTATCTCAGTCCTTGCGCTGAAAGCCACTCGTCAGTCCTTGCACTGACACTTACATGTCAGTCCTTGCACTGACCATTATACCTCCACTCATTAACTAATCTTATCATCTTCATTTTGACATTACACATTAGCTCTTTTTGCTAAACACATAATTTCATACTCTATGTACATTTTATACATCAATTCTTTAGCTAACCACTTAATTTCTCACTTTATTGCAACTTAGTTCATACACTAACCACCTGGTTTCACATTAGGTTGTACCTTAGCTCATTCTCTAATCATATCATCTCACCTTACTGTTATACAACAATAACCCACAAAATCATGTCATCGTTCTAATCCATTGCCTGCTACGGCTCACATAACATACACTCAATACTATAGAGCAACTCATCAATTTTCTTGATCACTTCCACCCTTGGTGGTTGTAGAATATCTCTTTACCTTGAAAGTATCTCTACTCCGTCTATCATTCCATATCACATACCAATGTTTTCACAAACGCACTACTATTAGTAGTACTTATATATATACCACAAGATCATAATTTCTTTACAGTTCTCATTACTGTCTTACACACGACTGTACATCTCAACCGTCCTATTCATTTATCACTGACACATCTGCCAATTTGAGTCGACATCCATTAACTACTATAGTGTCTTCATTGTACATTTATTTTATGCCATCCATGGCGATTCCTTCACTTTTCCTTATGCATATAACACATAATTAGTCCACCTCACCTATGTTTAGTCAACACTACCTCTTTATGGATTTCAATACCTCTTCAAATTAACACTTCACTAACATAATAATTTCAAGTGGTCAAATCCCATAGGATTAATCATCAAATATCCTATTTGTTTCTCTACTTGAACCATCCCAATTCATTCAAGTGTACACCACCTGTACTGGTCTCATAATTGCTAATCAAACATAACGTATTTAACTCATACATACGCATATATGTTCTTATTTCTCAATAATTCCTCAGGTTCTAAACCTCTCACTTTGATGAAGTCTATTCACGAAGTCCACTTGTACATAATTGTCTTACTATACTACACATATACTTGGAATTTCACCAATCCCATAAGCTCATCTCAATTATATATTTATTATTCACAGTACTACAAAGTTCGTCTATGCTCATACTGTACATATCATAAATCTGTACACAACTTTTACTTATAATACAATTTTCTTTTGACTTTCATTGAAAGTCAGATACAATATTTAAGTCGGTTTTCCTTAAGTTTTCTAATATTCATACTTTACTTACTGCCGTCTCTTATCCATGGAGCAGTTAACATTGCAGCCACAATATCAGGCTAAATACTCACATTCGGTGCTCTAAGGTTACTACGCAGGCTTCTTATGATGACCACACATGTAACACAAATGAATGGGCTGATCAGACCCACACTAAGGAATCACATATACAGTAATCGATAAGGATCTACATACAACTATGCGGCACGTAACACATCTATATATATTATCAGAGTTCCCTAACAAAATTGCTCTGATACCATAAAATGTAACATCCCGTTGTACACCGGTATTGTTAACATTAATTATGATATTAAGCGCAGTTATAATCACAGCAATTCATTTATAAAAATACGAATAAACTTTTTCAGATTATTACGCGAGCAGTTGAAAACATAAAAAGCGTAATAATTAAAAGCTGTGATCGTAACTGTAAACTCTTGCTGAATACTTATCTATACTATATTCATAGTTTACTTTAGTTATAATAAGACACTAAGGGGTTCCCATAAACCCACTTAGCCAATTTCACACTTTTGCGTTTTCTACACATCTGAACAGGGTTCGGTCTCTAAATTACTGCGGACGCACAGTAAAAATTCAGTCCCTCATACCTTGCTATCTTTTTTTTATTACTTAATTAACTTTCCAGAAAGCTATCACATGCTTGGTTCCGAGCTCGTTTGCTCCGGTTATCGCCGTTTGAAGTTGGACAAGCAAAATTGCCAACCAACCCCGAAAAAGCTCCAAACGTCCTACACTCCTTGAATTTCTGCACATAAACATTCATCCATTTGCTATCAAATTTTTATACCATAAAGTAGAAACCTCAATATTCGATTTGATACATGATACACATAATTTTACTAAGAAACGAAGCAGGAATAAATTTCCCAAAACGACCCAAAACTGCCCCCCAAGTATAAAGCCAAAACAGGGCAGCAACTTCCCTGGCCTGTACAGGGCTGCGTACCTAACAAAAATTCCAAGATTTTGATACTATGTAGGGGATATCACAAGCTTCAAAATGGCGTATAGCACGTCCCTATAGGACCTCTATGGAGGGAGATATGCTCTCCCGAAGTTCACCTAAAATCTGCCAATTCTACAAAAAATTCGCCAGAGTTTCCTTTGTTTTTGCAAAAATCCCCAATTTGCACTAGTAGTTTTGTGACCTCAAATGTACCTAATAATCATTATAAATCATTGGGTGGCACACACAAGGACCAGCAATGCCTTGAGGCTCTTACAACCCAACACAATTCATATTTATTACAATATAACTTACTTTAGATCCTTAAATGGTTTCATTCAACAACTTCAATTTCATGCATATTTTCATCATACAAATAATCATAAACTTAAAATAGGCCTAAAGCCCTACCATCATAATACATCATGCATCCTTTGTATAATTACAACATTTAACTTGCATGTTACAACTTACAACTTCAAACTTTAACTTAAACATACAAACTCATACTTTAATTTACAACTTTAACATGAACTTAAAAATATAAACTACTATGATGATGCTCCATGACTCATCCTACGGGCCTCTTGCCCGCCACTCCTGTGTCACTGCTACCTCCTGAAATAAAATCCTCGACACAGGGTGAGAAATGCGAATATATCTCAGTAACCCAGAGGTTCTGGAGAAAACTCCGCCCAATGGTTCAATTCGATGCATACAAATAATATAAATCAACATTACTTAAAACGGGATAAAGCAAGGGATTTAGATAAAAGGGGAAATATCAGAATACAAACTACGACGAAGCGGGCTGGTAGCTACCATACCACACAACGTCCTCGGCATATAAGCCTACGGGTATCATCCAATGTGTGTTCCTAGAACCACAACCAAGGTACCCCTTCCATCCATATACACGCAAGACTTCCTAGTGTGCTCCTATCCAGATTATACACCACGACCCTGTGTCAACTGGAACTCCTTCTCGGAGACTATCCAGTGGAAGTCCAGAATTTGCCCAAAGGCTAACTATCTACTGGACAGTGATCTGGTACATAAGTACCCACATAAATGCAACATGCATGCTTATGTTGTTCTACACTACTCATACACACTTCCTACCATCACCCTCAACGGGTGTGGTGGAACACAAAAGGGGAACAAGCCCCAGTACCAAGAGGTTACCTTATATATTATTCAACTTAGCTCCGCGGCAGCTTATTCCTTAACTTGGTACACAACAGAATGCCTACACAGAGGACATTCCCAATCACTTAAAACTCAAACAATACATGATAATTTAAAATTAAACATGCATTGATCCAATCTCTTACCTTAATCCACTTGGTCCAGGACCAAGGGCAATCCACTGAATCACTGTTCAGGGTTCAAGTCAACGTACGGCAACCTACACAATCATGTACCATCATCAGTACACGTTCATTCTATCAAAACGCGGAAAACGTCAAAATCACTCCCTTCACCCTTGTAGGTTCGACCATCTTAGTGTTATTTTAGGATTTATTTTTCTAATTTTTCTTTCTCATTTTATTATACTTCCATAGGTTGCCAAAAGGTTAATTCAATCGTCGTTTTTCCGTTTTACGTCTTTTACGCATCATTTACTAAATCTTTCACTCTAGGCTCTTTTATGCCAAATGACACCACTCATGATTTTTCATTGGTTCTTCCACTTTACAACCACAACACAACCCATCTAATTACCATTTAAAGCATGAAACATCATCCATGCAATTTACACCACATCATTTCACCTCTTTTTGCCTAAAGGCCGATTTGCACACTAATTCACATCCAAGGAATTTCCATCAATTTTAACCACTCCACACCTCATATCATCCTATTATATCATCATACAATCATACAACAACTCACCAATACACTCCCAACACATTTTCAAAACTCAAAGTCATAACACCTCAAATTTTCACTAAGTTAAAAATCAACATTTTTCCTCAATAATTTTTATTGCTTTTCTATCTTTAATACATCATTCTAAGGTATTATCATCTAATATACATTTTCCATTTGAGCTCTCTAACATCACAAATCAAACAAGCCCTCTATATTCATAAACAATTTCAAAAATAAATCTTCAAATCAACCCATGAGAGGTGTTGAAACTTACCCACAATTACGTCAAAAAACTCCTCCTAGAACTCCACAAGCAATGGCTCAAGAAATCAACCCCAAAATCACAAAATTCCCAAAAATTTCCTGGCTGTATATGCCTTTTTTCTCACAATAGAGAGGGTTTTGAGGGAAACTAATCGGTGGGTTGTGTTCGGATGATGATTTCCATCGAATTTCAAGACAAGAATCGTCCGATTCGGTTAAGAATTGATGAAGTTATGAAGAAATCAACCAAAGCAACCAAAAAAACGAAAATGGAAGGGGAGGGGCTGTTCTCCACGGGTTTGAGGGAAAAGAAGGAAGGAAAGGTGATGATGAATAGTGAAGGGTGAGGTGGATAAGTGGATTTTAAGTGGGGTGGGTCCCACACCACCCCACGCGATTTAAAATTCATCTGACTTTCACTAAACGTCCAAAACTTCAAAAATTATTTAGAAACTCTAATTTTTAACATTGACCATTGTCCCTTAATTATACTTTATCAGATGAATCCGGAGTTTTCCGGTCATTCGGAGAAAACACTGTTTTAATATATTACGCGCGTCGTTGGCACGCTTCCCCAAACTGACTTAATTCCATCAAAATTTATCAAAAATCATATTTCCTAACTCTATAAACCATTTATAATCCATATTTGAAACCTAGAGTTCAAAACTCACCTGGCACGTTTTACGGTGCAATCATACCGCAATATTTTTACCCTAAAAAAAACTATTTACTGGTTTTTTCTGAAACTTACCTATCCACTCAATTTTTCGTTCTGAATCCATTTCCATGGTTATTTTTACCATCTGAGACCTTCTACTCAATTTTTATCTTCCTAGGGTTGTGTATTGGCTAATTACCGTTTTGCTCCTTCTTTGTATTTTGGCCTAATCTTTAGGATTTTCACTAATTCTTCACTTAATCACTCATTTAATATTTTAATACTTAATTTAAAATTGTGAGGTGTTATACCCACCATAATTTCTATTATGTAATTCTTTCTTTCACCATAAAACATCTAATTTTAACTAAAATGACATAATTCTATGTTCTGTAAAAGGATAAACATTCTGACACCAATACCAACAACAAACAATATATAATGAGCTCCAAACAAACCCTCCCACACTCATGATATCGTAACTCTAATTATCAATCACCCAATCATCCTAATGGCATAAAAAAACTAAGCTAGCCTATCTTATGGTAAGAGTTCGTATCAAATTTCACGGATCACCAGACAAACTTGAAAAATATTTAGCAAAGACTCCTTCTCCTGCTGACAGATAGGGCAAAGAGGGTACTCCATGGACCATGAGTTGATCTAATCTTTTTGTAGGCAAACTCTTGAGCAGTAATCTCCTAAAAAAACATTTGAATTCGTTGAGGCCCTTTCCATTTCCACAGCTTGTTCCAAACCTTCTTAGAGAACTTGCTATGTTGAAAGGATTATTTTGCTAGATAAAGATAGCAATTACTAACCTGTATTACTATCGTACCACCCAATAACCAGAAGCTTCTATCCGAGCCATCATGCATATTTGGAGGGTATACTTCTGATCTTTACAACCACATCTGAATCGAGATGATATAGCAGCATGTTGTAGTTGTATTTACCATCCTGGCCAACCACTTGATTAAGGCGGCAATCCTTCAAATCTACGGGATACTGCTTCGAACATGATCCAAGAGGCAAATAGAGGAGTCGACCCACTTGTCCTTCCAAAAGGAGATTGCCTCCCCATCTATGATTTTCCAAACTATTCTATCTTGCATAATAAGCTTGATATTGCAGATTTCCTTCCAGAAAGGAGAGCATCCAGCCTTAGGTATTGGCATTTGATCAACCAGCACCTTGTATTTGCCACGTACCATACAGGACCAAAGAGAATTACCTTCATTTTGAAAACGCCAAGCATATTTCTAAGGAAGACAGTCATTGCATTATTTTCTAAGGAAGTCAATAAAGCACGTGAATCATACTTAGTGACTTGAATATAAGAATTTGTTAGTCGTCAATGGAATGTTCGATTTATGCATGTTCTTCATGAGGGCAATCAGTTCACAGATTGGTTGGCAAATTATCTGTTGGTGCACCTAGAGTTACCTGATGAGGCTCACTTTTGTGAACCCCCATAGGACTATGGTGTCATCTTCAGGATGACATTAGAGGTGTGATTTTTGCTAGACATGTGCAGACTTGCTAGGAGCTTCCTTGTTTGATTTTTTTATGTTTTCTTTTTCTTTTCTTTTTGTCTTTACTTCAACATATAAAAAAAGGACAAACAATAATCTCTTATTTAAATAATATATTCACTTTTTTTATAAATGTTCGATCCGAGAGGATCAGAATGTGCAACCATTGGTTGATATTTTGGATTTGTACTCTCGCGGGGGTATATGCAAGAGACACCCGCAAAGGGTAGCAGATCAATGTGCATAATAATAATGGCATATAGCCTAGGGCGTGGAGTGTGTGCACAGTGACAACCAAGAGAGCATATAGTTCATTGTGCATACCTGTAGGTTTTATCTCCTATTTATAAAGAGTTTACATATGGATAGTGAAATTATGGACCTTTGGTGAATTTTTGAGGGTCCAATGCTTAACTCATTGCTGTTGCACTAGGATTAGTATGATTAAGGAGTCTTTCCTTAATTATTCTCTTAACATTTTTCCCTTCTTGGGCCTTCTAGAATGTGAACTTTTGTGTCAGGTCCACAGCAGTTACCCCCTAGCCGGGTAGCTTGGATGTTATGGCTACCGAGGTGTAATAGCTTTTGTCTCCGTGCTGATCGAGTTATCTTTTGTCTTGAACTATCATTATCTGGGTTGAAATTCTTCCTGGTCTGGTTTAATCGGTCCACCGTTTGTGGTTATTATCTCCAACTGCGTTTGAGGTTAGATTTGTCGGTACCCACTGCTAGGATACTACCATATCTTGGTTCATGCTGAGTGGCTTCTATTTTTTATTGCATGACTCATGTTCTGACTTGGCTTTTGAATTTTCTATGCCAAGTTTCCTGCGATTTTGCTAGTGGTCTGCTGCTATGTTTGGATGCTTTTTGTGAGGATCCATATAGCCTAAATGGTTGGGGAGATCCATCTGTCTAATGCTTCGGCCATATCTGAGTTAGTACCGAGCTATTTTTTCATTGAACGAAATGACCATTTCCTCCGTGGTGATGTCATTATTGCAATACATCAGGATTAATAAGGAAAAAATGAAGTCACATAATAGAATTATGACTGTTGGTAATATAAATAATTAGTTTCTACACTTAAATAAGCTGCGCTTATTACCATTGTATGTTTAATACACCGGGTGCACATGAGATATTACAAGTTGAGCCATCGACAACTCTCGTGCAAGCACAAGGAGGAGTAGCCCAACGCTTGTGAGTGACACAGATAAGTGCATTATATATATATATATATATATATATATATATATATATATGGGTTTGTTGTTTGTCATTTTAAATGACATAAGTTATGTCATTTTAGGAGAGAGATAGACACAGAAAAATGGAAATCACGGGAGAGAGAAAGTGGGTGATTTTTTGTAATTTAAACTTTTTTTCTGTGTCTCTCTCTCTTAAAATGACATAACTTTATGTCATTTAAAATGACAAACATTTTTCCCTATATATATATATATATATATATAGGTAGGGTCTTTTGACGCTTGTGTTAAATTTCAAATTTGACACCTTATCTGATAGTCATTAGATCAAAAAATCAGAGCCGTTGATCTTTTTTGATCTAATGACTATCAGATGAGGTATCAAATTTGAAATTTGACACTGGTATGTCTTTTATATTTATATATATATATATATATATATTTATATATATATATAGGGGTAAACATTTCTCAAGCAGCTTGAGATAAGTTTATCTCCGGCCACCGCAAAACTACGTCGTTTTGATTATTTATTTCCTTATATTTATTGATTTACCTTTGAATGGTTATGATTCCCTTTTTCTCTCTCTTCCTTTATCACCATTGATCCATATTTGTACGGTTACGATTTAGTAGCCGGAGATAAAGTTATCTCCGGCAGCTTGAGAAATGATAAGCCCAAATATATATATATATATATATTTGATTATCTTACTAACGATGACTTGAATCAAGCTTTTGTTACGACATACTACGTTTTCTACCTCATTGCTAGTAGGTTGATGGGTCGCACGCCCAGCACACATGTTTTGGCCTTGTCTTGTGTTACAAACCATAATATATGAACTTGAATCTAATTATACATGCTACATTTACAAGCTTTTAAATCCAAATACAAGTTCTACCATAATGGTTACACAGGTGATATATCTTAAAACACATCATATACCTCTAAATACTCGAAGAGACTAAATATGTTCCTTTTTCTCTTATTGAGCTAGTCCTTCCTCTTTGGAACCTAAAACATATTCCCCAAATGGGGCGAGATAAAATCTCAGTAAACTAAGGGTTCTTGGAGGATCACTTCATCCTTAAGTTCATTTTCCTGCTTGAAGGGTTAGATCACACGGCATAATAGCAACATATATCTAGAGGTAAAAGAGAAACGATTGAACTTGTGCACCCAGTACACTAGGATCACTTCAATGAGTCGTCCCTCAAAGTGAGTGTCCAAATGGAACTTCCAAGAACCATCCCTCTTAGGTAGATCCCCAAGGGAAGTGCGTATATAAGTTCAATTGACTAAAGAACTAAACAATCAAATCATCACATAAGCTTTCAATTGTATATTAGTTCGTTCACTAATTATACGATCTAACCCATAGTGTTTGTCCATTGGTCCGACCACCAATGATACAACAACTCTATATGAATGCGATTACACCATACATCTAACAATCAACCAATCGTTCAAGTCATTAACCAACACGTCCTAGGAGTGTGGTAGAACACTAAATGCGACTAATCCCAAGATCCAAAAATTTACCTCTTGAAGTAAAAACCCTACAATGTTATCTTTTGTCAAAGAGACCAAAGTCACCAACTTTCCTCACTAATACAATCTATTCAAAAGGTGTTTGTAACACCCAGTATGCATCCGGTTTGTTAACATGTCATCGTATTAAGCCATGCTTAATTAAAATGCGGAATAACTTTTTCTTTCATTCAATTATGACATCATTATCATTAACCAAGTTGATTATTAAATCACTTACAAAATATTGCTTGTATGTAATTGCAAATGGATAGCTAACTGAAATACCTCAATATATAAATAATTGTGAGTATCTAAAATCACGGAACTACAACACATAGTTCGGACAATATTCTGATACATTATTACAACCCGAAGCTAACATAAGACATAGTCAATCAATGTGGCATGTAAAATCCCCAAGCTCACCAAAGAAGGCACGAAGGCCCAACATAGTCTCAACATAATAATCATAATAGAGCATAACATAACAGCATCTCAACATCACAGCATCTAACATATCATCATAACAGTAATATCAGCTAAGCTCCGGCCTCCTGCCGCCCGAGGTATCAACCTCAGCATTACCTGAACCTGAAATGGTGCCCTAAACGTGGGGTGAGATCTCTAAAAAGAAATCTCAGTAAGACAAGGGTTCCTCAAGGATCTTCCACCCCAAGCTCACTTACATGTGCAATATAAGTTCCAAAAGCAGTTTAACAATATAAGTTCCAAAATACTGCAATGCAGCAGATAATCAAGCCATGTGTGTCAAAACTATTCTACTGATCAGAGAAATGCAGGAATACGTCTATTACCCACAAATAGTGCAAGATGCCACTTGCATCCACCCATAGTCTCACCATCTTGTATGATGCCACATACTCAGACTTACCGTCAAGGTGGGAACAACACATACATATTATAAGCCATTGCACATATCAGCTCAAAAGCATTTCAACTATAAAAGCATGTAAACACAGCATGCATATAAACCATCCCCATGGGACATGGTGGAACCAAACAATGACTAAACCGAGGACACAAAAGTTTACATGTACCCGTTTGCCCCTTTGACTCGAACTCGGTATCACAAGGGTCCACACCAAGATTAGAATCCAATGCACTCACAAATCTAGTTCAATGACCATCATATTATCAATATACATATTCCAAAATTCCAAGGCAATCTGATATTATTTTCTTTTTCATTTCGAACCTGCAGATCCTTTCTAAGGCTTACCATTTAACTTATTTAATTTTAGGTGATTATATATATATATATATATATTTATACTTATATTTATATATAATAAATAATAATATATATATATTATATTTATATACATGCTTATGCACAAAGAAGATGTGCAGAATATTATAAAGAATGAATATATATATATATATATATATATATATATATATATATATATATATCCTGGGTAACAAAACCAACAAAACCACGCAAGTATATATAAGTATAACTTATCCTTATATATATAAGTATAACTTGATATCCTGGGTAATAAAATCACGCAAGCCATTAAAACGAAGAAAAAAAACCCAATAAAACCAGTAACGGCAACGTAGGGTAACAATACATATATGGGGAAACATTTTCTCCTTTTAAAGGAGAAAATCTTTCTCCTACCAATGACTCATACTATGAGTGGGTCCCACCTTGATTTTCTTTTTTCTCTCTATTATTTTGTGGACCCCACTTATATTATGAGTCACCGTTAGGAGAAAAATTTTCTCCTTTAAAAGAAGAAAATGTTTTCCATATATATAAAACTTATAACTTGACATCCTGAATAAGAACCAATAAAACCCACGCAAACCAATAAAATGGGTTAATCACGCAGGTATGCGAATGGCCATGGAAAGTGACAAAACAATATATACAAAGTGACAAAATAATATGGCGATCTACATAAGAAAAATAGCGCACAGTGGTTTCAAAAATGATATTGTAACAGTAATATATAACAATAATTTACGATATTTAAGTTTACCTTGGATCTTTTTGAGAAGAAAAAATGGAAACTTTAGAGATTGAGAAAGTACCTAAATCCTTCAACAATGGGTTCTCCTTCAACAAGACGAGTGTAACACCCCGTTACCGGACCGGTGTGTTAACAACAAATATGATATTAAGCGCAGTTACAATCACAGTAATTGAGTTAATTAATTTACGGGCAACTTTTTTTTTCTTTCAACACTTTCCTTTTAGTAAACAATAACCTTTTCCGTAATCAATTAAAACAACACTATAATTGTAAATGCAATACGCGGAATCATTCAATTTACCATTATCTCTAATCTTTCTTTTACTCAACTCATTTAAACTTACCATGTTACCCTCACATCTTACCATGTCATAGTCTTATACATTAGCTATGTGTGGTTTCAAACCGCGCACCATTTGGAGTTCTACAGACTAAGTTAGGCCCCTTTGTTTTAGTCTAGAAAAACATGATTTTACAATTTTACACTATGGTAATCGATTACCAGGGGTGG
The DNA here is from genome assembly GCA_032173675.1 of Gastrolobium villosum. Classification (NCBI taxonomy): domain Eukaryota; kingdom Viridiplantae; phylum Streptophyta; class Magnoliopsida; order Fabales; family Fabaceae; genus Gastrolobium; species Gastrolobium villosum. The sequence goes on along the minus strand of JAVKPL010011613.1, from coordinate 36,033 downwards.
TAATCGATTACCACTAGTTACCAAAATGAGGCAGTAGCCAATTTTCAATCCCCTGTTCTCTGGTAATCGATTACCAAGCTTGGGTAATCGATTACTCCACTAGGTAATCGATTACCAGACAGACAAAAGCAAGAATTTCGTCCCCTGTTGCATGGTAATCGATTACCATGCTTGGGTAATCGATTACTATGCCTCAAAAATGACAGATGACGGCTTTTTCAGTTCAAAATGAGTGGTGTAATCCATTCCTAACACCTTAATACTCCACATAAACCTTACACATACACTGATGTAGGCTCTAGGCCCTTTCATCATACATAATCTAATACCAATATATCATTTACCTCATTCACCAATTATGTTGCCATTTACACATCATATGGCTCATTTTACATCATAAATGTTCAATGCCTCAAAATACATTAGGTGTGGCCATGGACAAGTCCCATGCTCACCAAAATAACAATAGAAACTAAAGGCATGAATATACATCAATTTTGAAGTAATCAACATATAGTCATGAACATACAAGGCATGACATTTTCAACATGCACAATATAACACCTCAGAAAATTAAATGTGAATTTATTTGATAGAATATGAGTTAGAATTGATGGATTAGTGAAAATCCAAGAATTATGGCCAAAATGGGCAAAAAGGGCAAAATGGTAATTTGCCAAAAACGTAAACCGAGGCATGAAAAATGGAGTTAGAGATTAATATGACAAGAATAATGCTGGAAATGGAATCAGGGCGGAAAATTGAGTGAATAGGCAAATTTGGGAAAAATTGATGAATAGTGATTTTTAAGTGTTAAATACTGTGGTGTGAGTGTACCGATAAGTGTTAAATTTTTATGAGTATTTTGAGGAAAGAAAAATATGTCATGGACTGGAAAAATATGTAGATTAAGAATTTGTGATCATAATTTTTATCGGGATTAAAGTTAGATTGCGTGTGGGACCCGTGGGATCAAAACCCACTTAAGTTCCCTCACTTTTTTCCCTCACCCTCACGCCCTCTCTCCTCCTTTTCTCCTTCTCTCCCGTGGGTTTCCTTCCCATTTGAAGAACAACACCCATTTCATCTCTTCTTTGGCCATTCTTCATTTCTTCACCAAATCCTTTGATTTTGGTGTTGAAATCTATTGTAAACAACCTCCTAAAGCCATTGGTGGTACTCTTAAGCCATGAAACCGCCCCCTTACTGCGTTTTTGGGCATGGACAGATCCGAACCATTGTGGTTCTTGGAGTTTTGTTGGAGTTTTGATCTTCCTTTGGAGTAGTGAAGCCTTGGTGGTGTTCATACACTTGATGGTGAGTATATTTGTGGTATCTTTGTGGTTGATTTGGTAGATCTAGAAATTATGCTTTGAATCTTTAATTCTAGATGTGTGATGATAGAGAGCCCAAATGGAAAAATGCTATTAGATGAAAATGCCTTAGAATGATGCTTGTAAGCTAGAAATGGTATGATGAATTTTGGTGAAAAAGTTGGGTTTTTTAACTTAGGAAAAATTGTGGGATTTTCATGAAAATGGTTATGTGGTGTAATTGAATAATTGAATGATGGACCATTGGTATAGGTTGATAATGTGATTATATGATTAGTGTGTGTGTTAAAATGGAATTGAAAACCTTGTAGAATGAACCTTTGAGGAATTCGAACCATAGAGGGGTTTGGAGGAAAAATGATGTAAAAGTGGTGTAGTTGAGATGGTATGATATAAAATGATGTTTAATTGGATGATGGTATAGTGTGTTATAGTGGAATGAGAAGAAAGAATGTGTGATTCATGATGTATTTGGTAAATTGATCTATAAAAGAGATTGAAGTAAAATGAATGATTACTTGAGATTAAATGATTGAATTGGAAATGGTTTGATAATCATGTTGTGGATTATCTAGGTTGCCTCTTTTGGACGCTTTGGAAGCGGGTAAGCTTGGAGCTTACGTATGGAGCATGGGCTCGGTGTTGAGGTAACCTTTGGAACTGGGGTTTAGCCCTTGTGTGCTCCACCACACCTAGTGGAAGGTTGTGGTTGGATTATGTGTTTATGGCATTGTGTGATTATGTGCTTGTGTGCATATTGCTTGGATTGTATGAAAAATTGTTTGGTCACTGGCCAGTTGACGTGTGTTGGGTTTGGACATCCGCTGGATCATTTCGATGGCGAAGTGCCAGTTGGGTATGCCATGGGGTCGACTCATGGGAGCGACACCAGGATGAGCCAAACGGGGGACATCCGCCGGATAGGTCTCTTGAGGAGTTCCGGTTGGGTTGGCCATGGAGTTTTCTCAACCATGGGAGAAGCTCTAGGATTGTCTCGGGAGTTATATGATGGAGCCTTGAACATGAATCCATGCGTGGATGTTCTTGGGTTGTCTCCAGTTGGTTGGTGATATTGTATTGCTTGCATATTACATGATGTCATATTTATACATTGAGTGAGCCATGGGGTGGAGAAACCTCCAGGGCCCTTGGTTTACTGAGATATATTTATATATCTCACCCCGTGTTGTGGGGCATCATTTCAGGTTAGGTTGAACCTGGAAGAGTGGAGCATGAGGTGCATATTGGAGGCACCATGTGATGAGCATTGGATTGGGACATACTTTGCATATGTTTATGCTTAGACTTAGATCATGAACTTGTGCATGTTGAAAATGCCATGCATTGTATGTTCATGACTACATGTTAAATTCTTCAATATGATGTACATGTATAACCTTGGAACCTATTGTATATTTGAGTGAGCATGGGACTTGTCCATTGCCACATTCATTGTAATTGAAGCCTTGGCAAATATGTTGTAAAATGGTCCATATTTGATGTTAAATGGCCATTATATTCAAGACTTTGTAAATGATGAATGATTGTATAAAAATGCATGTTTGATGGGCCTAGTGCCTACATTAGAGTATGTTTAAGTGTTGTATGGAGTACTAAGGTGTTAGGGATGGATTACACAACCCTTCTTGGGCTTAAAATGCTGTAATCTGTCACTTTTGCTGCATAGTAATCGATTACCCAAGCATGGTAATCGATTACCATGCAACAGGGGACAAATTGGCTACTGTCTTCACTGGTAATCGATTACTGAGGTTTGGTAATCGATTACCATGTGAGGTAATCGATTACCCAAGGCTGGTAATCGATTACCAGAACAGAGGAGGTGAAAATTTAGCTACTGCCTCATTTTTGACAGGTGGTAATCGATTACCACCCACTGGTAATCGATTACCACAGTGTAAATTTTGAAAATTCAGGTTTTTTCTAGGCTAAAAGAAAGGGGCTTAACTTGATGGGTAGAACTCCAAATGGTACGTGGTTTGAAACCACGCGTAACTAATGTAAAGGGGTAGAACATGGTAAGGTATGAAAAAAATTTGATGAGTTTAAATGAGTTGAATAAAAAGAAAGATTAGTGATGTTAGCAAATCGAATGCTTCCGCGTATTGCATTTACAATTATAGTGTTGTATTAATTGATTACGGAAAAAGGTTATGTCTATGAAAAGGAATATGATAAAAGAAAAAAAAAGTTGCCCGTAATTTAATTAACCCAATTACTGTGATTGTAACTGCGCTTAATATCATAATCAATGTTAACAATACCGGTACGTAACGGGCTGTTACATTTTATGGTATCAGAGCAGTTTCTTTAGGGAACTCTGATGATTGTGTAATTGAGGTGAGTGCTGTATAGTTGTACGTAGACTCTTATTGACTACTACACAGGTGATTCCTTAGTTTGGGCCTGATCAACCCATTTCTTCGTGTTCAATGTGTGGTCAGTATAAGATGCCTTCGTGACAACCCTGGAGCACTAATGCCAGTCCTTAGGCTAAGGTGGTGGGTGCAGTGTTGACTGCTCCACGGATTGAGATGTTAGTAAGTGAATTTGATGAAATTGAGGGCTTAGTGAGAATAAATTGTGATACTGTAATTGAGGACTTAGTGAGAATGAATTGATATAAGATGTATAACCATTTTGGGTGGAATGCTACCATAGCTGAATGTGGTCTTATGGTGAGTAAGTATGGTTGGTTTGAGTTGATATGGGTATGAGGATGTTGGTAAGTCTTCCCAAATTGTACGGGGGAGTTAGAACAATTGAGTATATGTGGGAATTAGTGGTATATCTTTGACATGATGGGGAATTGGAACCCCGATGAATTCGTGAAAATTTGAATATGAGTGTGTATATGGAGTATTGGATACCTTAGGGTAAAGTTATAAGGTTACAAGACCCTTGATGAGGGCATACACTTGGATGACTTAAGATGCTTGGATGTAGAAATAAATTGAAATTTCAAAATTTGGATTGAGGATCGTGAGTAATCTAAAAGAACTATGGAAATGATTTGTTGGATAATTCAATGTTGAAATTGGGACTTAGGTCCATGATGAGTTAATGTTGGTTGAATATGAGTGAGGATATCATGGGTATAAAAGGTAAAATATAAGAAGTTGAGGAAATTACCATGGATGGAATTGGATGAATTTGATTGAAAGTATGAGAGTCCATAAGTTATGGATGGTTGGACTTGACAAATGTGAGGTGAGAAAATATAACTGAGTGTGGTGTATTAATGGTACTAATATGCTTCCATAATGTTGTGGAGCATTGCAATTTTGAGGATGTGGCTTAATTACATGGGGATAGTAATCCTGTGATGGCTAAGTGCTAGTGTGTATATATGTATATATGTTTATATATGTATTGTGAAGGCCGGGGTGCCTAAATGTATATTTGTGTTGTTTGAGTTAGTAAACTCGTGGGTAAAAGAAAAATTTTGCAACTGAAATCCCTATGATGGGAAATGTTTGAAGAGATTGTCTCTTTGGAGTGTCATTGGATGCTCAATGTGGTATGGGATTCATGATGGAGTCCCGGTGTGCAAGTTATACCATGGCACACATGCTGGTAATAATGTGACAATTAATATTGTCCTGAGTTTCCCTTGTGGATTGAATCCTAAGAGGGGTTGCTCTTGGAAGTCCCGGGAGAGCATCGCTCGAAATTGAAAAGTATCTGGTGGTCCTGATGCGCAGAATGCATGGACTGTTAAATGTGGGCACTCTTGGTGTCATAGTGAAATATTGAGATGAAAAGTGAAGTTATTCTACTGAAGTGGATCTTCTACAGTGTGAGCATAGTTGCTATGAGTCATGAGGGATAACAGATTAGAACTGTACCAAATATGGGTACTATTAAGAGTTGAAAATTATGTGTCAAAGAATGAGAAATATGTTGGAATCTTGTGGTGATGATTGTGTTATGGACTAAGACTAATGACTAGTCAAGTGAAATGAGTAGACTGTTGAGGAAAGAACCATATTGGAAAAATTATAATGGATAGTGCAAAAGTAAGATATGATTAGTATACCATTATGTATCTATATAAGACTCTGTTTGCCGTTATATACGGATTTGATGTGAATGTGTTTATCTTTGTGTGGCTTATATGCCCAGATTATATGGCTATCTCCGTATGGATTATGTTCCCGGAGATTATTATTATCTTGTATAAGTAATGAAGTGTGAGGTAGAACCTTGTGTTAGTGGGACTGTTAGTACAACCGTTGGCATGTTACCTCTTCTTGCGTGAATTATAAGGACAGATTCTCTGATTGATGGGGCATTGCACCTGGGGCCCTTAGGACAGCAAAAGCTCGAGGGGTTAAACCTAAGGATGTTCTTACCCATTGCATTAGAGGATTGTATCTTGTGAGGAACGCAAGAGGTGAATTTTGGATAACTTAAGTGAACAGTAATATGCCAAATATGATGAAAAATGTGCAGTGCCATGAGATGGCAGTTTAGATTATGAAATTGAGCACTCGGAGATGTGCATGAGTGTATACCAAGTGTGGTAGTATGAATTGTGGTTTTACGGAAGTTGTGGAATGAATTATTGGATTGTCACCCTATGTGAAGGGAATGGAAAGTTGATTAGTATTGATGGATTGAGTCAAAGTCTTCTGGGAAGGCTTGTGATGGCGAAATGTTAAGCTAAGTTGGTGGCCAAAGTGGCCCATGATGTTAATAAGTGATTAATGAGGATATAGTCAAGTAAGGAAGTGTGGTACTGATTGTTAAATAGAATGGTATTTGGTGAAATAAAAGGTTGTATCTCTACCCTGGTGGTAGAGTTACTGATGGAGTGGTATAGAGGCAATTATAGTGAGAGATGTGTTGAAAATACACAATATTGATGTTGTTCTTGGCTAGGTACCAAGATATATGATTGAGTGTGCTAGTAGTACTTTGAATAGTCCGAGAGGCTTATGTAATAGCCAATATGAAATTATGAAAGTAATGATGGTGATGGATTTAGTTCTTTATGGTATGACAAATAGGCTTTGAAAATCCCTATATCATGGGACAGGTATGAGAGAGAGATGATATGTGACCGTGGAATGATTCTTGCTGGTTGCAGGAAAGGGTGATGAAGGTGAGGTGTATATAATGAAATACATGTGGAATTGATGACATGAGTAAGAAATGGTAATTAAAGAAATAGTTAGTTGAAATCTTAGGCATGTTGCCGTTAATGTGAGAACTCCATGATGAATTATGTGTTAAGTTTTGAGATGATTAATTGAAATGGTAAGTATGAGTTAGGATATGAAAATTAATGAGAGAACTCGTGATGGAAGGCTTTAAATTAGCCGATGTAAGGTATGAATTGAAATGTGTGGTCCATTGGGTACCAGTGAAATGTCTTGAGGAAGTGATTCGCCGTTGTGTTTTGGCGAGAGTTGGTGAACCTGTAGGGTTGGATTCGAAAGTTAAGCACAGAGATGGTGCTTGTTAAAGATAAGTGTTGAGGTGAAATGGTACGTTATAGGTTAAGAACATGAGAAAAGCAAAATGTGTATGTACGAGTTGTGGCTAAATGCCAAGGATGGGGATTTATCCATCAGAAAATAAAAGTATGGTGAGTGTGAACTAGATGATTACTCGGTGAATTGCACGGAGGGGCTGTGAGATTCCATAATAGTGTTTAATGTGGAATAAGAAATGTGGGAAAAATTGATGATGAGAGTTAATACTCCGTAGAAATAAAAGCAAAGAAGGATAATTGTGACTATAATGTGCCAGTAAGTAACAGTTGCCTGTGTGGCACAGATTGAACAGAATGTGGTATGATCCTATAGGTATAGTTGTTGATATGTTAACTAGGTAGGAGAACCCTCCAAGAGAAATATGGGCTATATGTGCTAGGTATTCTGACATATGAAAAGCAATTGGCTTGGTAAAGCAGAGAAAGTGCACAACTGTGTGGTGCGCTCCGGTTGTTCACATGTGGTGTCACCGGTTGAGATTGAAATTGGGGAGGACTTGAAGTCTCCCATTGGGCCTTTGAAAGGCAAGACCATTGTGAAAAGAGGCTGAAAAGCCAAAGAGATGGAAATGCAAATATTTATTTTGGTGTCCGCACACTTGATGAAGCTACTTGGGGTCGGGAGACTGAGATTCTCCGGCTGCATCCTGAGTTAGCCTATTGGTATAGTTGATTTTGCGGACAAAATTCCTACAAGGTGGGGTGAATATAACACCTCGGAAAATTAAATGTGAATTTATTTGATAGAATATGAGTTAGAATTGATGGATTAGTGAAAATCCAAGAATTATGGCCAAAATGGGCAAAAAGGGCAAAATGGTAATTTGCCAAAAACGTAAACCGAGGCATGAAAAATGGAGTTAGAGATTAATATGACAAGAATAATGCTGGAAATGGAATCAGGGCGGAAAATTGAGTGAATAGGCAAATTTGGGAAAAATTGATGAATAGTGATTTTTAAGTGTTAAATACTGTGGTGTGAGTGTACCGATAAGTGTTAAATTTTTATGAGTATTTTGAGGAAAGAAAAATATGTCATGGACTGGAAAAATATGTAGATTAAGAATTTGTGATCATAATTTTTATCGGGATTAAAGTTAGATCGCGTGTGGGACCCGTGGGATCAAAACCCACTTAAGTTCCCTCACTTTTTTCCCTCACCCTCACGCCCTCTCTCCTCCTTTTCTCCTTCTCTCCCGTGGGTTTCCTTCCCATTTGAAGAACAACACCCATTTCATCTCTTCTTTGGCCATTCTTCATTTCTTCACCAAATCCTTTGATTTTGGTGTTGAAATCTATTGTAAACAACCTCCTAAAGCCATTGGTGGTACTCTTAAGCCATGAAACCGCCCCCTTACTGCGTTTTTGGGCATGGACAGATCCGAACCATTGTGGTTCTTGGAGTTTTGTTGGAGTTTTGATCTTCCTTTGGAGTAGTGAAGCCTTGGTGGTGTTCATACACTTGATGGTGAGTATATTTGTGGTATCTTTGTGGTTGATTTGGTAGATCTAGAAATTATGCTTTGAATCTTTAATTCTAGATGTGTGATGATAGAGAGCCCAAATGGAAAAATGCTATTAGATGAAAATGCCTTAGAATGATGCTTGTAAGCTAGAAATGGTATGATGAATTTTGGTGAAAAAGTTGGGTTTTTTAACTTAGGAAAAATTGTGGGATTTTCATGAAAATGGTTATGTGGTGTAATTGAATAATTGAATGATGGACCATTGGTATAGGTTGATAATGTGATTATATGATTAGTGTGTGTGTTAAAATGGAATTGAAAACCTTGTAGAATGAACCTTTGAGGAATTCGAACCATAGAGGGGTTTGGAGGAAAAATGATGTAAAAGTGGTGTAGTTGAGATGGTATGATATAAAATGATGTTTAATTGGATGATGGTATAGTGTGTTATAGTGGAATGAGAAGAAAGAATGTGTGATTCATGATGTATTTGGTAAATTGATCTATAAAAGAGATTGAAGTAAAATGAATGATTACTTGAGATTAAATGATTGAATTGGAAATGGTTTGATAATCATGTTGTGGATTATCTAGGTTGCCTCTTTTGGACGCTTTGGAAGCGGGTAAGCTTGGAGCTTACGTATGGAGCATGGGCTCGGTGTTGAGGTAACCTTTGGAACTGGGGTTTAGCCCTTGTGTGCTCCACCACACCTAGTGGAAGGTTGTGGTTGGATTATGTGTTTATGGCATTGTGTGATTATGTGCTTGTGTGCATATTGCTTGGATTGTATGAAAAATTGTTTGGTCACTGGCCAGTTGACGTGTGTTGGGTTTGGACATCCGCTGGATCATTTCGATGGCGAAGTGCCAGTTGGGTATGCCATGGGGTCGACTCATGGGAGCGACACCAGGATGAGCCAAACGGGGGACATCCGCCGGATAGGTCTCTTGAGGAGTTCCGGTTGGGTTGGCCATGGAGTTTTCTCAACCATGGGAGAAGCTCTAGGATTGTCTCGGGAGTTATATGATGGAGCCTTGAACATGAATCCATGCGTGGATGTTCTTGGGTTGTCTCCAGTTGGTTGGTGATATTGTATTGCTTGCATATTACATGATGTCATATTTATACATTGAGTGAGCCATGGGGTGGAGAAACCTCCAGGGCCCTTGGTTTACTGAGATATATTTATATATCTCACCCCGTGTTGTGGGGCATCATTTCAGGTTAGGTTGAACCTGGAAGAGTGGAGCATGAGGTGCATATTGGAGGCACCATGTGATGAGCATTGGATTGGGACATACTTTGCATATGTTTATGCTTAGACTTAGATCATGAACTTGTGCATGTTGAAAATGCCATGCATTGTATGTTCATGACTACATGTTAAATTCTTCAATATGATGTACATGTATAACCTTGGAACCTATTGTATATTTGAGTGAGCATGGGACTTGTCCATTGCCACATTCATTGTAATTGAAGCCTTGGCAAATATGTTGTAAAATGGTCCATATTTGATGTTAAATGGCCATTATATTCAAGACTTTGTAAATGATGAATGATTGTATAAAAATGCATGTTTGATGGGCCTAGTGCCTACATTAGAGTATGTTTAAGTGTTGTATGGAGTACTAAGGTGTTAGGGATGGATTACACAACCCTTCTTGGGCTTAAAATGCTGTAATCTGTCACTTTTGCTGCATAGTAATCGATTACCCAAGCATGGTAATCGATTACCATGCAACAGGGGACGAAAATTGGCTACTGTCTTCACTGGTAATCGATTACTGAGGTTTGGTAATCGATTACCATGTGAGGTAATCGATTACCCAAGGCTGGTAATCGATTACCAGAACAGAGGAGGTGAAAATTTAGCTACTGCCTCATTTTTGACAGGTGGTAATCGATTACCACCCACTGGTAATCGATTACCACAGTGTAAATTTTGAAAATTCAGGTTTTTTCTAGGCTAAAAGAAAGGGGCTTAACTTGATGGGTAGAACTCCAAATGGTACGTGGTTTGAAACCACGCGTAACTAATGTAAAGGGGTAGAACATGGTAAGGTATGAAAAAAATTTGATGAGTTTAAATGAGTTGAATAAAAAGAAAGATTAGTGATGTTAGCAAATCGAATGCTTCCGCGTATTGCATTTACAATTATAGTGTTGTATTAATTGATTACGGAAAAAGGTTATGTCTATGAAAAGGAATATGATAAAAGAAAAAAAAAAGTTGCCCGTAATTTAATTAACCCAATTACTGTGATTGTAACTGCGCTTAATATCATAATCAATGTTAACAATACCGGTACGTAACGGGCTGTTACATTTTATGGTATCAGAGCAGTTTCTTTAGGGAACTCTGATGATTGTGTAATTGAGGTGAGTGCTGTATAGTTGTACGTAGACTCTTATTGACTACTACACAGGTGATTCCTTAGTTTGGGCCTGATCAACCCATTTCTTCGTGTTCAATGTGTGGTCAGTATAAGATGCCTTCGTGACAACCCTGGAGCACTAATGCCAGTCCTTAGGCTAAGGTGGTGGGTGCAGTGTTGACTGCTCCACGGATTGAGATGTTAGTAAGTGAATTTGATGAAATTGAGGGCTTAGTGAGAATAAATTGTGATACTGTAATTGAGGACTTAGTGAGAATGAATTGATATAAGATGTATAACCATTTTGGGTGGAATGCTACCATAGCTGAATGTGGTCTTATGGTGAGTAAGTATGGTTGGTTTGAGTTGATATGGGTATGAGGATGTTGGTAAGTCTTCCCAAATTGTACGGGGGAGTTAGAACAATTGAGTATATGTGGGAATTAGTGGTATATCTTTGACATGATGGGGAATTGGAACCCCGATGAATTCGTGAAAATTTGAATATGAGTGTGTATATGGAGTATTGGATACCTTAGGGTAAAGTTATAAGGTTACAAGACCCTTGATGAGGGCATACACTTGGATGACTTAAGATGCTTGGATGTAGAAATAAATTGAAATTTCAAAATTTGGATTGAGGATCGTGAGTAATCTAAAAGAACTGTGGAAATGATTTGTTGGATAATTCAATGTTGAAATTGGGACTTAGGTCCATGATGAGTTAATGTTGGTTGAATATGAGTGAGGATATCATGGGTATAAAAGGTAAAATATAAGAAGTTGAGGAAATTACCATGGATGGAATTGGATGAATTTGATTGAAAGTATGAGAGTCCATAAGTTATGGATGGTTGGACTTGACAAATGTGAGGTGAGAAAATATAACTGAATGTGGTGTATTAATGGTACTAATATGCTTCCATAATGTTGTGGAGCATTGCAATTTTGAGGATGTGGCTTAATTACATGGGGATAGTAATCCTGTGATGGCTAAGTGCTAGTGTGTATATATGTATATATGTTTATATATGTATTGTGAAGGCCGGGGTGCCTAAATGTATATTTGTGTTGTTTGAGTTAGTAAACTCGTGGGTAAAAGAAAAATTTTGCAACTGAAATCCCTATGATGGGAAATGTTTGAAGAGATTGTCTCTTTGGAGTGTCATTGGATGCTCAATGTGGTATGGGATTCATGATGGAGTCCCGGTGTGCAAGTTATACCATGGCACACATGCTGGTAATAATGTGACAATTAATATTGTCCTGAGTTTCCCTTGTGGATTGAATCCTAAGAGGGGTTGCTCTTGGAAGTCCCGGGAGAGCATCGCTCGAAATTGAAAAGTATCTGGTGGTCCTGATGCGCAGAATGCATGGACTGTTAAATGTGGGCACTCTTGGTGTCATAGTGAAATATTGAGATGAAAAGTGAAGTTATTCTACTGAAGTGGATCTTCTACAGTGTGAGCATAGTTGCTATGAGTCATGAGGGATAACAGATTAGAACTGTACCAAATATGGGTACTATTAAGAGTTGAAAATTATGTGTCAAAGAATGAGAAATATGTTGGAATCTTGTGGTGATGATTGTGTTATGGACTAAGACTAATGACTAGTCAAGTGAAATGAGTAGACTGTTGAGGAAAGAACCATATTGGAAAAATTATAATGGATAGTGCAAAAGTAAGATATGATTAGTATACCATTATGTATCTATATAAGACTCTGTTTGCCGTTATATACGGATTTGATGTGAATGTGTTTATCTTTGTGTGGCTTATATGCCCAGATTATATGGCTATCTCCGTATGGATTATGTTCCCGGAGATTATTATTATCTTGTATAAGTAATGAAGTGTGAGGTAGAACCTTGTGTTAGTGGGACTGTTAGTACAACCGTTGGCATGTTACCTCTTCTTGCGTGAATTATAAGGACAGATTCTCTGATTGATGGGGCATTGCACCTGGGGCCCTTAGGACAGCAAAAGCTCGAGGGGTTAAACCTAAGGATGTTCTTACCCATTGCATTAGAGGATTGTATCTTGTGAGGAACGCAAGAGGTGAATTTTGGATAACTTAAGTGAACAGTAATATGCCAAATATGATGAAAAATGTGCAGTGCCATGAGATGGCAGTTTAGATTATGAAATTGAGCACTCGGAGATGTGCATGAGTGTATACCAAGTGTGGTAGTATGAATTGTGGTTTTACGGAAGTTGTGGAATGAATGATTGGATTGTCACCCTATGTGAAGGGAATGGAAAGTTGATTAGTATTGATGGATTGAGTCAAAGTCTTCTGGGAAGGCTTGTGATGGCGAAATGTTAAGCTAAGTTGGTGGCCAAAGTGGCCCATGATGTTAATAAGTGATTAATGAGGATATAGTCAAGTAAGAAAGTGTGGTACTGATTGTTAAATAGAATGGTATTTGGTGAAATAAAAGGTTGTATCTCTACCCTGGTGGTAGAGTTACTGATGGAGTGGTATAGAGGCAATTATAGTGAGAGATGTGTTGAAAATACACAATATTGATGTTGTTCTTGGCTAGGTACCAAGATATATGATTGAGTGTGCTAGTAGTACTTTGAATAGTCCGAGAGGCTTATGTAATAGCCAATATGAAATTATGAAAGTAATGATAGTGATGGATTTAGTTCTTTATGGTATGACAAATAGGCTTTGAAAATCCCTATATGATGGGACAGGTATGAGAGAGAGATGATATGTGACCGTGGAATGATTCTTGCTGGTTGCAGGAAAGGGTGATGAAGGTGAGGTGTATATAATGAAATACATGTGGAATTGATGACATGAGTAAGAAATGGTAATTAAAGAAATAGTTAGTTGAAATCTTAGGCATGTTGCCGTTAATGTGAGAACTCCATGATGAATTATGTGTTAAGTTTTGAGATGATTAATTGAAATGGTAAGTATGAGTTAGGATATGAAAATTAATGAGAGAACTCGTGATGGAAGGCTTTAAATTAGCCGATGTAAGGTATGAATTGAAATGTGTGGTCCATTGGGTACCAGTGAAATGTCTTGAGGAAGTGATTCGCCGTTGTGTTTTGGCGAGAGTTGGTGAACCTGTAGGGTTGGATTCGAAAGTTAAGCACAGAGATGGTGCTTGTTAAAGATAAGTGTTGAGGTGAAATGGTACGTTATAGGTTAAGAACATGAGAAAAGCAAAATGTGTATGTACGAGTTGTGGCTAAATGCCAAGGATGGGGATTTATCCATCAGAAAATAAAAGTATGGTGAGTGTGAACTAGATGATTACTCGGTGAATTGCACGGAGGGGCTGTGAGATTCCATAATAGTGTTTAATGTGGAATAAGAAATGTGGGAAAAATTGATGATGAGAGTTAATACTCCGTAGAAATAAAAGCAAAGAAGGATAATTGTGACTATAATGTGCCAGTAAGTAACAGTTGCCTGTGTGGCACAGATTGAACAGAATGTGGTATGATCCTATAGGTATAGTTGTTGATATGTTAACTAGGTAGGAGAACCCTCCAAGAGAAATATGGGCTATATGTGCTAGGTATTCTGACATATGAAAAGCAATTGGCTTGGTAAAGCAGAGAAAGTGCACAACTGTGTGGTGCGCTCCGGTTGTTCACATGTGGTGTCACCGGTTGAGATTGAAATTGGGGAGGACTTGAAGTCTCCCATTGGGCCTTTGAAAGGCAAGACCATTGTGAAAAGAGGCTGAAAAGCCAAAGAGATGGAAATGCAAATATTTATTTTGGTGTCCGCACACTTGATGAAGCTACTTGGGGTCGGGAGACTGAGATTCTCCGGCTGCATCCTGAGTTAGCCTATTGGTATAGTTGATTTTGCGGACAAAATTCCTACAAGGTGGGGTGAATATAACACCTCGGAAAATTAAATGTGAATTTATTTGATAGAATATGAGTTAGAATTGATGGATTAGTGAAAATCCAAGAATTATGGCCAAAATGGGCAAAAAGGGCAAAATGGTAATTTGCCAAAAACGTAAACCGAGGCATGAAAAATGGAGTTAGAGATTAATATGACAAGAATAATGCTGGAAATGGAATCAGGGCGGAAAATTGAGTGAATAGGCAAATTTGGGAAAAATTGATGAATAGTGATTTTTAAGTGTTAAATACTGTGGTGTGAGTGTACCGATAAGTGTTAAATTTTTATGAGTATTTTGAGGAAAGAAAAATATGTCATGGACTGGAAAAATATGTAGATTAAGAATTTGTGATCATAATTTTTATCGGGATTAAAGTTAGATCGCGTGTGGGACCCGTGGGATCAAAACCCACTTAAGTTCCCTCACTTTTTTCCCTCACCCTCACGCCCTCTCTCCTCCTTTTCTCCTTCTCTCCCGTGGGTTTCCTTCCCATTTGAAGAACAACACCCATTTCATCTCTTCTTTGGCCATTCTTCATTTCTTCACCAAATCCTTTGATTTTGGTGTTGAAATCTATTGTAAACAACCTCCTAAACCATTGGTGGTACTCTTAAGCCATGAAACCGCCCCCTTGCTGCGTTTTTGGGCATGGACAGATCCGAACCATTGTGGTTCTTGGAGTTTTGTTGGAGTTTTGATCTTCCTTTGGAGTAGTGAAGCCTTGGTGGTGTTCATACACTTGATGGTGAGTATATTTGTGGTATCTTTGTGGTTGATTTGGTAGATCTAGAAATTATGCTTTGAATCTTTAATTCTAGATGTGTGATGATAGAGAGCCCAAATGGAAAAATGCTATTAGATGAAAATGCCTTAGAATGATGCTTGTAAGCTAGAAATGGTATGATGAATTTTGGTGAAAAAGTTGGGTTTTTAACTTAGGAAAAATTGTGGGATTTTCATGAAAATGGTTATGTGGTGTAATTGAATAATTGAATGATGGACCATTGGTATAGGTTGATAATGTGATTATATGATTAGTGTGTGTGTTAAAATGGAATTGAAAACCTTGTAGAATGAACCTTTGAGGAATTCGAACCATAGAGGGGTTTGGAGGAAAAATGATGTAAAAGTGGTGTAGTTGAGATGGTATGATATAAAATGATGTTTAATTGGATGATGGTATAGTGTGTTATAGTGGAATGAGAAGAAAGAATGTGTGATTCATGATGTATTTGGTAAATTGATCTATAAAAGAGATTGAAGTAAAATGAATGATTACTTGAGATTAAATGATTGAATTGGAAATGGTTTGATAATCATGTTGTGGATTATCTAGGTTGCCTCTTTTGGACGCTTTGGAAGCGGGTAAGCTTGGAGCTTACGTATGGAGCATGGGCTCGGTGTTGAGGTAACCTTTGGAACTGGGGTTTAGCCCTTGTGTGCTCCACCACACCTAGTGGAAGGTTGTGGTTGGATTATGTGTTTATGGCATTGTGTGATTATGTGCTTGTGTGCATATTGCTTGGATTGTATGAAAAATTGTTTGGTCACTGGCCAGTTGACGTGTGTTGGGTTTGGACATCCGCTGGATCATTTCGATGGCGAAGTGCCAGTTGGGTATGCCATGGGGTCGACTCATGGGAGCGACACCAGGATGAGCCAAACGGGGGACATCCGCCGGATAGGTCTCTTGAGGAGTTCCGGTTGGGTTGGCCATGGAGTTTTCTCAACCATGGGAGAAGCTCTAGGATTGTCTCGGGAGTTATATGATGGAGCCTTGAACATGAATCCATGCGTGGATGTTCTTGGGTTGTCTCCAGTTGGTTGGTGATATTGTATTGCTTGCATATTACATGATGTCATATTTATACATTGAGTGAGCCATGGGGTGGAGAAACCTCCAGGGCCCTTGGTTTACTGAGATATATTTATATATCTCACCCCGTGTTGTGGGGCATCATTTCAGGTTAGGTTGAACCTGGAAGAGTGGAGCATGAGGTGCATATTGGAGGCACCATGTGATGAGCATTGGATTGGGACATACTTTGCATATGTTTATGCTTAGACTTAGATCATGAACTTGTGCATGTTGAAAATGCCATGCATTGTATGTTCATGACTACATGTTAAATTCTTCAATATGATGTACATGTATAACCTTGGAACCTATTGTATATTTGAGTGAGCATGGGACTTGTCCATTGCCACATTCATTGTAATTGAAGCCTTGGCAAATATGTTGTAAAATGGTCCATATTTGATGTTAAATGGCCATTATATTCAAGACTTTGTAAATGATGAATGATTGTATAAAAATGCATGTTTGATGGGCCTAGTGCCTACATTAGAGTATGTTTAAGTGTTGTATGGAGTACTAAGGTGTTAGGGATGGATTACACAACCCTTCTTGGGCTTAAAATGCTGTAATCTGTCACTTTTGCTGCATAGTAATCGATTACCCAAGCATGGTAATCGATTACCATGCAACAGGGGACGAAAATTGGCTACTGTCTTCACTGGTAATCGATTACTGAGGCTTGGTAATCGATTACCATGTGAGGTAATCGATTACCCAAGGCTGGTAATCGATTACCAGAACAGAGGAGGTGAAAATTTAGCTACTGCCTCATTTTTGATAGGTGGTAATCGATTACCACCCACTGGTAATCGATTACCACAGTGTAAATTTTGAAAATTCAGGTTTTTCTAGGCTAAAATAAAGGGGCTTAACTTGATGGGTAGAACTCCAAATGGTACGTGGTTTGAAACCACGCGTAACTAATGTAAAGGGGTAGAACATGGTAAGGTATGAAAAAAATTTGATGAGTTTAAATGAGTTGAATAAAAAGAAAGATTAGTGATGTTAGCAAATCGAATGCTTCCGCGTATTGCATTTACAATTATAGTGTTGTATTAATTGATTACGGAAAAAGGTTATGTCTATGAAAAGGAATATGATAAAAGAAAAAAAAAGTTGCCCGTAATTTAATTAACCCAATTACTGTGATTGTAACTGCGCTTAATATCATAATCAATGTTAACAATATCGGTACGTAACGGGCTGTTACACACAAGTTCATGCTCTAAAACCAAAACATTAACAATATGCAAGATGTGTCCCAATCGAATCCTCTAACATACTGTGCCTCCCATATGCACCTCATGCTCCACCTCTCCAGGCTCAACCTAACCTGAAATGATGCCCCCAAACACGGGGTGAGATATACAATATATCTCAGTAAACCAAGGGCCCTGGAGGTTTCTCCGCCCCATGGCTCACTCAATGTGCAACAATAACATTATGTAAAAATGCTTCACATACAATATCACAAACAACTGGAGACAAACTGAGAACATCCACAATTGGATTACGTTCAAGGACTCCATCTTGTAACTCCCGAGACCTTCCTGGCGCCTCTCCCATGGTTGAGAAGACTCCATGGCAAAACCCAACTGGAACTCCTCATGAGCCCTATCCAGCGGAAGTCCCACTTTTGGATCATCCTGGTGCCGCTCCCAGAGTCGGCCCCACGGCAAAACCCAACTGGAATCCCCAGTGGAATTATCCAGTGGATGTCCAAACCAACACACGTCAACTGGCCAGTGACCAAACAATTTCACACATATCACGCAATAAAGCATGAAACACATAATCACACAATGTCCAATGACACAAAATCCAACCACAACCCTCCACTAGGTGTGGTGGAGCACACAAGGGACTAAACCCCAGTTCCAAAGGTTACCTCAATACCGAGCCATTGCTCCATACGTAAGCTCCAAGCTTAATCCGCTCCCAAAGCGTCCAAGAGAGGCAACCTAAATTGATCAACAACAATGATCCACCAACAATCACATATAGTCAATTATCTTCACAATAATGCTAACTAACATAACCACTTAAGCCTAAGGCTATTTTTCCATACCATTTTACTTCAATCTCTTTTATAGATCAATTTACCAAATACATCATGCATCACACATTCCTTCTTCTCAATCCACCATATCACACTATACCATCATCCATTTAAACATCATTTTCAATCATTCAACCTCAACTACATCATTTTTGCATCATTTTTCCTCACTTTTCTTCATAATTCGGATTCTTCAAAAGTATGCCCCAAGGCTTTTTCAATTCAATTTAACACTTTCATTCATCATATAATCATATTAACACATCATGCAACAACTTATCAATCCATTTTTTACACAATTCAATTTCCACAAATCTTAGGCATCATTCAAAAATCCTAAGTTATGAGCTAGGAAGCATGGACACTTGTAAAAACAGGAAGAGTCGGGTCTGACACGCTCCGACACGGCGACACGCTCCGACACGCTCCGACACGGTGTCGGACACGCGGTTGACTTTTCCCGACACGTTGACCATTCCGACACGCGAATTTGACCGTGTCCGACACGGTCAAATGGCTTTTTCGTAATTTTTTTATTTTTTTAAATTTTTTTTTTAAAAATTAAAATATATTAATAAAGCTTCCACCTGATCATATCAATTTTATTTTTTTGTCTTTTTTCCCCTTAAGTAGATAAGAGATCATCTCAGCATCATTGTTGTCAATTCCTATTACGCTCTTGTTGTATCTCATTCTCTCTGATCTCTCTTTAATATGATTTGTTCTCTCTATCTGATATTATATCTCTCTCATCCCAGTTTTTATTTTTTTATTAAAGCTTCCATCTTTATAACGTGTTGATGGTTATTATTAATTTAGTTTTATTTTTTTGTTAAATTATTAAATATTAAATGAAATATACACTATATAAATTAAAATATTATTTAATATTAAAACGTGTCCCAACGTGTCGAAATCCATAATTTTTTAGGATTGACGTGTCGGAGTGTCGTGTCGTGTCGTGTCACGTGTCGCGTGTCGTATCGGTGCTACATAGGTTATGAGCATTTTTCACCAATAATTTTTATTGCATTTCTAGCTCAAATACATCATTCTAAGACATAATCATCTAATGCACATTTTCCATTTGAGCTCTCTAACATCACACATCTAAGATTAAAGACTTAGAGTTCATATTTCTAGATCTACAAAATCAACCGTAAAAATACTACAAATATACTCACAATCTATGGTAGACACTCCACCAAGCAATGGAAGATCCAAAAACTTCAAAAACACCAAGAAACCTCAAAAACTCGGATCTGTCCCTGCTCCAAAACGCACCAAGGAGATGATTTCAAGGCTTGGGAGTATCACCAATGGCTTTAGAAGGTGGTTTACAATAAATTTCAACACCAAAACTAAGTGATTTGGTTGAGAAATGCCCAAATGGTGGAGAGGAAGAGAAATGGGTCTTGGTTCTTGAAAACGGAAGGAAAGCCACGGGAAGAAAGAAAGAAAAGGAAGGAGAAGGCGTGGGGGAAAGTGTGGGGGCCAAGTGGGTTTTGGTCCCGCGGGTCCCACACGCGATTTAACTTTACTCCCGTCACTAATTCTGATCACAATTTCTTAATCTACTTATTTTTCCGGTCCATGACATATTTTTATTTCCTCAAAACACTCATAAAACTTCACTCTTATCGGTACACTCATACCGCATTATTATACACCAGAAAATCACTATTCATCAAAATTTTCAAAACTTGCCTATTCACTCAATTTTTCGTCCTGATTCCATATCCGGCATTGTTTTTGTCATTTGAGATCCCTAACTCCATTTTTTCATGCCTCGGTTTACGTTTTTGGCAATTTACCATTTTGCCCTCGGTACTCATTTTGACCCCAATTTCAGGATTTTCACTAATCCTTCCCTTTTAACCCACATTTTATCAAATAAATTCACATTTGAATTTACAAGGTGTTATATTCATCCCACCTTTTTGGAATTTTGTCCGCAAAATCAACTATGCACATATGCTAACTCAGGATACAGCCAGAGAATCTCAGTCTCCCGCCCCCAAGTAGCTTCATCAAGTGTGCGGGCTTCAAACTAAATGTTTACATTTCAATCTTTTGGCTTTTCAGCCTCTTTTCACAATGGCCTTGCATTTCAAAAGCCCGATGGGAGACTTCAAGTCCTCCCCAATTTCAATATCATCCGGTGCCACCACTTGTGAACAGCCGGAGCGCACATCACAGTTGCGCACTTTCTCTGCTTTAGCAAGCCAATTACTTTTCACAAGTCAGACTACCTAACATATATAGCCCATAAATTCTCTTGGCAGTTTTCCTACCTAGTTAACATAGCAACAACTATACCCATAGGGTCATACCACGTTCTGTTCAATCTGTGCCACACCGGCAACTATTACTTTCTGACACATTACAGCCACAATTATCCTTCTCTGATTTTTATTTCTACGGAGTATTTACTCTCTTCATCAATTTTTCCACATTTCTTATTCCACATTAAACACTGTTATGGAATCTCACAGCCCCTCAGTGCACTTCACCGAGTAATCATCTAGTTCACGCTCACTATACTTTTATTTTCTGAGGGAATAATCCCCTTTTTTGGCACTTAGCCACAACTCGTATATACACATTTTTCTTTTCTCATGTTCTTAACCTACAACGTGAAATTTCACCTCTGCACTTTATCTTTAACAAGCACCTTCCCTGTGCTCAACTTTCAAATCTAACCTTACAGGTTTACCAACTTTCACCAAAACACAATGGCGAATCACTTCCTCGAGACATTTAACTGGTACCCAATGGACCACACATTACAATTTATACATTACATCAGCCACTTCAAAGCCTTCAACCACGAATCCACTCATGAATCTCTATCTATTATCTCATACTTACATTGATTTCTCCCATTAAAGGCAACATGCCCAAGATTTCCACTAACAATTTTTTTTAATTACCGTTCCATACTCATGTTATCGATTCCACATGTGTTTCATTCCATACACATCACCTTCATCATCATTTTATTCAACCAGTATGTATCATTCCAAGGTCACATATCATCTATCTCTCATACCTGTCCCATCATATAGGGATTTTCAAAGCCTAGTTATCATGCCACAAGGACTAAATCCATCACTGTCATTACTTTCATAATTTCATATCGGCTGGTATACAAGTCTCTTGGACTATTCAAGGTACCACTAGCACACTCAATCATATATCTTGGTACCTAGCCAAGAACAACATCAACATTGGGTATTTTCAACACATCTCTCACTATAATCTGCATCTATACCACTCCATCAGTAACTCTACCATCAGGGCAGAGATATCAACCTTTTATTTCACCAAATACCATTCTATTTAACGGCTAGTACCGCACCTTCTTACTTGACTACATCACAATTAATCACTTATCAGAAACCATTGGCCACTTTGGCCACCAACTTAGTTTAACATCTCGCCATCATAAGCCTTCCCAGAAGACCTTGACTCAACCCATCAGTACTAATCAACTTTCCATTCCCTTCGTATAGGGTGATAATCCAATGATTCATTTCACAATTTCCGTAAAACCACAATTCCATACTACCACACTTAGTATACACTCATGCACATCTCCGAGTGCTCACATTCATAACTCAAACTACCATCTCATGGCACCTCACATTTTTCACCATACTTGACATATTACTGTTCACTTAAAGTTATCCAAATTCACCTCTTGTGTTCCTCACAAGATACAATTCTCTAATGCAATGGGTAAAAACATCCATAGGTTTAACCCCTCGAGCTCTTGCTGTCCTAAGGGCCCCAAGTGCAATGCCCCACCAATCAGAGAATCTGTCCTTATAATTCATGCAAGAAGAGGTAACATGCCATCGGCTGTACTAACAGTCCCACTAACACGAGGTACTACCTCACACCACATTACTTATACAAGATAATAATAATCTCCGGGAACATAATCCATACGGAGATAGCCATATACTCCGGGCATATAAGCCACACAGAGATAAACACATTCACATCACATCCGTATATAACGGCAAAAAGAGTTTTATATAGATATATAATGGTATACTAATTATATCTTACTTTTGCACCATCCACTATGGCTTTCCAAATATGGTTCTTTTCTCAACAGTCTACTCATTTAACTTAACTAGTCAGTAGTCTTAGTCCACAACATAATCATCACCACACGACTCCAACATCTTTCTCATACTTTGACACAAAATTTTCAATTCTTAACAGTACCCAAGTTTCGGTACAGTTCCAATCCGTTGTCCGTCATGACTCGTACCAACTATGCTCAACACTGTAGAAGATCCACTTCATTAAACTAACATCACTTTTTTCTCTCAATATTTCACTATGACACCAAGAGTGCCCTCATTTAACAGTCCATGCATTCAGCGCATCGGGACCACCAGATAAATCTCAACTTCGAGCAGTGCTCGCCTGGGACTTCCAAGAGCAACACCTCTTAGGATTCAATCCACAAGGGAAACCCAGGACAATCTTAATTGTCACATTATTAACAACATGTGTGCCATGGTATAACTTGCACACCGGGACTCCATCATGAATCCCATACCACATTGAGCATCCAATGACACTCCAAAGAGACAATCTCTTCAAACATTTCCCATCATAGGGGATTTCACTTACATCAGTATTCTTTTTACCAAATTTTTTTTCTAATTCATTACCACACAGATATAAATATAGGCACCCCGGCCTTCACAAAACATATATATACATATTTATATATATACTGGCACTTAGCCATCACAGGATCATTATCCATATATAATTAGGCCACATCATCAACATTTCAATGCTACACAACATTATAGAAGCATATTAGTACCATTACTACACCACACTCAGTTATGTTTTCTCACCTCACATTTGTTAAGTCCAACCATCATTATATTATGGACCCTCATACTTTCAATCAAGTTCGTCCAATGCCATCCATGGAAATTTCCTCAACTTCTTATATTATACTTTTTATACATATGATATCTTCACTTATATTCAGCCAACATTAATCCATCATAGGCTAAAGTCCCATATTTCAACATTGAAGTATCTACACATCATTTCCATAGTTCTTTTAAGGTACTCACAATCCTCAATCCAAATTTTGAAAATTCAATTTATTTCCACATCCAAACATCTTGATTCATCCAAGTGTATGCCCTTATCAAGGGTCTTGTAACCTCCTTATTTTACCCTAAGGTATCCAAGCTTACATATAAACACTCATATTCAAACTCTCACGAATTCATCGGGGTTCCAAATCCCCTACCATATCAAAGTTATAGCATTAATTCCACATATAATCAATTTTTCTAACTCCCCATACATTTAGGGAAGACTTACCAACATCATCATCGCAGTATCAACTCAAATCAATCATACTTACTAACCCAAAAGACCACACATTCAACCATGGTAGCATTCTACCCAAAAATGGTTACACATACTATCTCAATCGATTCTCACTAAGTCCTCAATTTCCTCAAATTCAATTATACATCAATGTCTATGGGGCAGCAAACCCTGCAACCACGACCTCAACCTACGGACTAGCATTGGTGCTCCAGGGTTGTCACGAAGACATCTTATATTGACCGCACATATAACACGAAGAAATGGGTTGATCAGGCCCAACTAAGGAATCACATGTGCCGTACTTAATAAGAGTCCACGTACAACTATACAGCACTCACCTTAATCACACAATCATCAGAGTTCCCTAAGAAACTGCTCTGATACCATAAATGTAACACCCCGTTACCGGACCGGTGTGTTAACAACAAATATGATATTAAGCGCAGTTACAATCACAGTAATTGAGTTAATTAATTTACGGGCAACTTTTTTTTTTCTTTCAACACTTTCCTTTTAGTAAACAATAACCTTTTCCGTAATCAATTAAAACAACACTATAATTGTAAATGCAATACGCGGAATCATTCAATTTACCATTATCTCTAATCTTTCTTTTACTCAACTCATTTAAACTTATCATGTTACCCTCATATCTTACCATGTCATAGTCTTATACATTAGCTACGCGTGGTTTCAAACCGCGCACCATTTGGAGTTCTACAGACTAAGTTAGCCCCCTTTGTTTTAGTCTAGAAAAACATGATTTTACAATTTTATACTATGGTAATCGATTACCAGGGGGTGGTAATCGATTACCACCAGTTACCAAAATGAGGCAGTAGCCAATTTTCAATCCCATGTTCTCTGGTAATCGATTACCAAGCTTGGGTAATCGATTACTCCACTAGGTAATCGATTACCAAGGCTCTGGTAATCGATTACCAGGAAGACAGAAGCAAGAATTTCGTCCCCTGTTGCATGGTAATCGATTACCATGCTTGGGTAATCGATTATTATGCCTCAAAAATGACAGATGACAGCTTTTTCAGTTCAAAATGAGTGGTGTAATCCATTCCTAACACCTTAATACTCCACATAAACCTTACACATACACTGATGTAGGCTCTAGGCCCTTTCATCATACATAATCTAATACCAATATATCATTTACCTCATTCACCAATTATGTTGCCATTTACACATCATATGGCTCATTTTACATCATAAATGTTCAATGCCTCAAAATACATTAGGTGTGGCCATGGACAAGTCCCATGCTCACCAAAATAACAATAGAAACTAAAGGCATGAATATACATCAATTTTGAAGTAATCAACATATAGTCATGAACATACAAGGCATGGCATTTTCAACATGCACAAGTTCATGCTCTAAAACCAAAACATTAACAATATGCAAGATGTGTCCCAATCGAATCCTCTAACATACTGTGCCTCCCATATGCACCTTATGCTGCACCTCTCCAGGCTCAACCTAACCTGAAATGATGCCCCCAAACACGGGATAAGATATACAAATATATCTCAGTAAACCAAGGGCCCTGGCGGTTTCTCCACCCCATGGCTCACTCAATGTGCAACAATAACATTATGTAAAAATGCATGACATACAATATCACAAACAACTGGAGACAAACCGAGAACATCCACAATTGGATTACGTTCAAGGACTCCATCTTATAACTCCCGAGACCTTCTTGGCGCCTCTCCCATGGTTGAGAAGACTCCATGGCAAAACCCAACTGGAACTCCTCATGAGCCCTATCCAGCGGAAGTCCCACGTTTGGATCATCCTAGTGCCGCTCCCAGAGTCGGCCCTACGGCAAAACCCAACTGGAATCCCCAGCGGAATTATCCAGCGGATGTCCAAACCAACACACGTCAACTGGCCAGTGACCAAACAATTTCACACATATCACGCAATAAAGCATGAAACACATAATCACACAATGTCCAATGACACAAAATCCAACCACAACCCTCCACTAGGTGTGGTGGAGCACACAAGGGACTAAACCCCAGTTCCAAAGGTTACCTCAACACCGAGCCATTGCTCCATACGTAAGCTCCAAGCTTAATCCGCTCCCAAAACGTCCAAGAGAGGCAACCTAAATTGATCAACAACAATGATCCACCATCAATCACATATTGTAACGGCCCGTTACGTACCGGTATTGTTAACATTGATTATGATATTAAGCGCAGTTACAATCACAGTAGTTGGGTTAATTAAATTACGGGCAAACTTTTTTCTTTTATCATATTCCTTTTCATATCCATAACCTTTTCCGTAATCAATTAAGAGAACGCTATAATTGTAAATGCAATACGCGGAAGCATTCAGCTTAACAACACCACTACTCTTTCTTTTTATTCAACTCATTTAAACCCATCAACTTAATTTCATATCTTACCAAGTTCTACCCCTTTACATTAGTTACGCGTGGTTTCAAACCATGTACCATGTGGAGTTCTACCCATCAAGTTAAACCCCTTTCTTTTAGTCTAGAAAAACTTAAATTTTCAAAATTTACACTGTGGTAATCGATTACCAGTGGGTGGTAATCGATTACCACCTGTCAAAAATGAGGCAGTAGCCAAATTTTGACCTCCTCTGTTCTGGTAATCGATTACCAACTTTGGGTAATCGATTACCTCACATGGTAATCGATTACCAAAGCTCAGTAATCGATTACCAGTGAAGACAGTAGCCAATTTTCGTCCCCTGTTGCATGGTAATCGATTACCATGCTTGGGTAATCGATTACTATGCAGCAAAAGTGACAGATTACAACATTTTAAGCCCCAAAAAGGTTGTGTAATCCATCCCAAACACCTTAGTACTCCACACAACACTTAAACATACTCTAATCTAGGCACTAGGCCCCTCAAACATGCATTTCCATTCATTAAAGCATCCTTTCCAAGGTTATACATATACATCATATGGAAAGACTTAACAAGTAGTCATGAACATACAA
The DNA here is from genome assembly GCA_032173675.1 of Gastrolobium villosum. Classification (NCBI taxonomy): domain Eukaryota; kingdom Viridiplantae; phylum Streptophyta; class Magnoliopsida; order Fabales; family Fabaceae; genus Gastrolobium; species Gastrolobium villosum. The sequence continues at coordinate 9,143 of JAVKPL010011613.1, read as the reverse complement.
GCATGGCATTTCTAACATGCACAAGTTCATGGCCTAAGTCTAAAGCATAAAACATATGCAAGATGTGTCCCTATCCAATGCTCATCACATGGTGCCTCCAATATGCACCTCATGCTCCACACTTCCAGGCTCAACCTAACCTGAAATGATGCCCCACAACACGGGGTGAGATATATAAATATATCTCAGTAAACCAAGGGCCCTGGAGGTTTCTCCACCCCATGGCTCACTCAATGTGCAAAAATAACATCATATAATATGCAAGCAATGCAATATCACCCACCAACTGGAGACAACCCAAGAACATCCACTCATGGATTCATCTTCAAGGACTCCATCATATAACTCCCGAGACAATCCTGGCGCCTCTCCCATGGTTGAGAAGACTCCATGGCAATACCCAACCGGAACTCCTCATGAGCCCTATCCGGCGGACGTCCCCCGCTTGGATCATCCTGATGTCGCTCCCAGAGTCAACACCATGGCATTCCAACTGGCATTCTCCCGTAGGCTGAACCCAGCGGATGTCCAAACCAACACACGTCAACTGGCCAGTGACCAAACAATTTTCACAAAAATCAAGCAATATGCATACAAGCACACAATCACACAATGTCATAACCACATAATCCAACCACAACCTTCCACTAGGTGTGGTGGAGCACACAAGGGCTAAACCCCAGTTCCAAAGGTTACCTCAATACCGAGCCCATGCTCCAAACGTAAGCTCCAAGCTTACCCGCTTCCAAAGCGTCCAAAAGAGGCAACCTAGATAATCCACAACATGATTATCAATCCATTTCCAAATCAAACATTAAATCTCAAATAATCATTCATTTTACTTCAATCTCTTTTATAGATCAAATTACCAATTATATCATGAATCACACATTCTTTCTTCTCACTCCACTTTACCACACTATGCCATCATCCAATTAAACATCATTTTCAATCATTCAACTTCCATTACATCATTCTTATGTCATTTTTCCTCAATTTTCATCATAATTCGGATTCCTCACAAGGTATGCCCCAAGGCTTTTCAATTCATTTTAACACTCATACTAATCATGTAATCATATTATCAACCTATACCAATGGTCCATCATTCAATTATTCAATTACATCACTTACCCATTTTCATGAAATTTCCACAAATTTTTCCTAAGTTAAAAACCTAACTTTTTCACCAAAAATTATCATAGCATTTCTAGCTTTCATGCATCATTCTAAGGCATTTTCATCTAATAGCATTTTTCCATTTGGGCTCTCTATCATCACACATCTAAAATTAAAGCTTAGAACATAAATTCCTAGATCTATGAAATCAACCATAAAAATACCACAAATATACTCACAATGTGTTGTATGATCACCACCAAGGCTTCACTAAACCATAAGAAGATCAAAACTCCAAGAAAGCTCCAAGAACACAAGTGGGTCGGATCTGTTTTGCCCAAAAACGCAGCAATGGAGGTGGTTTCATGGCTTAAGAGTACCACCAATGGCTTTAGAAGGTTGTTTGCATCAAGTTTCAAGCCAAAGATCACTTGATTTGGTTGAGAAATGAGCAAGTTACAAAGAAAAGGGATTTTGGAGCCACTTTGGCCATGGAGGGCTGCACCTTCACGGGAAAGAAGAGAGGGAGGGGAGAGAAATGCTGTGCATTTGTGACTTTCAAGTCACTTAAACCACCCGCGGGTCCCACACGCGTTTTAACTTTAATCCCGATAAAAATTATGATCACAAATTCTTAATCTACACATTTTTCCAGTCCATGTCATATTTTCTTTTCCTCAAAATACTCATAAAAATTTCACACTTATCGGTACACTCGTACCGCAGTATCTTTCACTTAAAAAGTCACTATTCATCACTTTTTCACAATTTTGCCTATTCACTCAATTTTCCGTCCTGATTCCATTTTCAGCATCATCTTTGTCATATTAAATCTCTAACTCCATTTTTTATGCCTCGGTTCACGTTTTTGGCAAATTACCATTTTGCCCTTTTAGCCCATTTTGGCCCTAATTCTCGGATTTTCACTAATCCTTCCCTCTTAAACCCATATTTCATCAAATAATTTCACATTTAATTTTCCGAGGTGTTATATTCACCCCACCTTTTAGGAATTTTGTCCGCAAAATCAACTATGCACATATGCTAACTCGGGATACAGCCAGAGAATCTCAGTCCCCCGTACCCAAGAAGCTCCATCCAGTGCGCGGACACCAACATAATTATTTAAATTTTTATCTTTTGGCTTTCCAGCCACATTTCACAATAGTCTTACCTTTCAAAGGCCCAATGGGAGACCTCAAGTCCTTCCCAATCTCAATCTCAACCGGTGACACCATATGTGAACAACCGGAGTGCACCACACAGTTGTGCACTATCAATGCTTTACCAAGCCAATTTCTTTTCATATGCTTTTCAATTTCTTTTCACAAGTCCTGCTACCTAGCACATATAGCTCATATTTTCTCTTGGTAGGTTTTCCTACCAAATTAACATATCAACCTATATACCCATAGGGTTATGCTACATCCTATTCAATCTGTGCCACACAGGCAACTCTTACTTATTGGCACATTCCGGTCACAATTATCTTTCTTTGCTCTTTATTTCCACGGAGTATTAACTCTTGTCATCAATCTCTTTCACATTTCTTATTCCACATTAAACACTATTATGGAATCTCACAGCCTCTCAGTGCAATTCACCGAGTAATCACCCAATTCACGCTCACTTTGCTTTTATTTTCTGAGGGAACAATTCCCCATTTTGGCACCTAGCCACAACTCGTATATCCACATTTTTCTTTTCTCATGTTTTTAACCTACAACGTGCAATTTCACCACAACTCTTTACCTTTAACAAGCACCATTTCTGTGCTAAACGTTTGAATCCAACCCTACAGGTTCACCAACTCTCGCCAAAACACCACGGCGAATCACTTCCTCAAGACATTTAACTGGTACTCAATGGACCACACATTTCAATTCATACCTTACATCGGTCATTTCAAAGCTTCCAATCACAAATTCACTCATGAATTTTCATACACTAGATCATACTTACAATTTCAACTAATCATCTCCGAACTTAACACATAGTTCATCACTGATTTCTCCCATTTAAGGCAACATGCCTAAGATTTCCACTAGCAATTTTTATTTTTATTTTTCTTTGGTTACCGTTCCATACTCATGTTACCAATTCCACATGTATTTCATCCTATACACCTCACCTTCATTATCATTTCATTCAATACACCTCACCTTCATTATCATTTCATTCAACCAGTATGTATCACTCCAAGGTCACATATCAACTTTCTCTCATACCTGTCCCATCATATAGGGATTTCAAAACCTAGTTATCATGCTACAAAGACTAAATCCATCATTATCATTACTTTCATAATTTCATATCAGTTGTTACACAAGTCTCTCAAACCATTCACAGTACCTCTAGCACACTCATTCATATATCTTGGAACCTAGCCAAGAACAACATTAACAGTGTGTATTTTCAACACACCTCTCACTATAATTTCCGTCTATACAACTCCATCAGTGACTCTACCACCAGGGTAAAGATATCAACCTTTTATTTCACCAATACCATTATGTTTAACAATCCGTACCACACTCTTTTACTTGACTACATCACAATTTATCACTTATTAAAATCCTTGGCCACTCAGGCCACCAACTCATCTTCACATCTCACCTTTACAAGCCTTTCCATAAAACTTTGACTCAATCATCAATACTAATCAACTTTCCATTCCCTTCACATAGGGTGACAATCCAATAATTCATTCCACATCTTCCGTAAAACCACAATTCATACTACCACACTTGGTATACACTCATGCACATCTCCGAGTGCTCAATTTCATAGTTCAAACTACCATCTCATGGCATCTCACACATTTCATCATATTTGGCATATTACTGTTCCCTTACAGTTATCCAAAATTTCACCTCTTGCGTTCCTCACAAGATACAATCCTCTAATGCAATGGGTAAGAACATCCTTAGGTTTAACCCCTCGAGCTCTTGCTGTCCTAAGGGCCCCAGGTGCAATGCCCCACCAATCAGAGAATCTGTCCTTATAATTCACGCAAGAAGAGGTAACATGCCAACGGCTGTACTAACAGTCCAACTAACTCAAGGTTCTACCTCACACTACATTACTTATACAAGATAATAATAATCTCCGGGAACATAATCCATACGGAGATAGCAACATAACCCAGGCATATAAGCCACACAAAGATAAACACATTCACATCAAATCCGTATATAACGGCAAACAGAGTCTTATATAGATACCTAATGGTATACTAGATATATCCTACTTTTGCACCATCCACAATAATTTTCCAATATGGTTCTTTTCTCAACATTCTACTCATTCACTTGACTAGTCATTAGTCTTAGTCCATAGCATAATCATCCTCACATGATTCCATCATCTTTCTCATTCTTTAACACATAATTTTCAATTCTTAATAGTACCCATATTTGGTACAGTCCTAATCCGTTGTCCATCATGACTCATAGCAACCATGCTCAAACTGTAGAAGATCCACTTCAGTAAAATAACTTCACTTTTCATCTCAATATTTCACCATGACACCAAGAGTGTCCTCATTTAACAGTCCATGCATTCTGCGCATCGGGACCACCAGATAAATTCCAACTTCGAGCAGCGCTCGCCTGGGACTTCCAAGAGCAACAACTCTTAGGACTCAATCCACAAGGGGAAACCCAGGACAACATTAATTGTCACATTATTACCAACATGTGTGCCATGGTATAACTTGCACACCGGGACTCCATCATGAATCCCATACCACATTGAGCATCCAATGACACTCCAAAGAGACAATCTCTTCCAACATTTCCCATCATAGGGAATTTCACTTACATCATTACTCTTTTACCAAAAATAATTTTCTTTTACCAAAGAGTTTACTAACTCATAACAACACAAATATACATTTAGGCACCCCGGCCTTCACAATACCTATATATATAAACATAGACACATGCTAACACTTAGCCATCACAGGATTACTATCCACATATAATTAGGCCGCAACCTTAACATTTCAATGCTACCCAACATTATGGAAGCATCTTGGTACCATTACTACACCACACTCAGTTATATTTTCTCACCTCACATTTATCAAGTCCAACCATCTCTAACTTATGGACTCTCACACTTTCAAACAAAGTCGTCCCAATGCCACACATGGCAATTTTCCTCAACTTCATATATTTTACGTTTTATTCATATGATATCCTCACTTATATCCAGCCAACATTAACTCATCATGGACCTAAGTCCCAATTTCAGCATTGAATTATCCTACACGTCATTTCCATAGTTCTTTTATGTTACTCACAATCCTCAATCAAAATTTCAAATTCAATTTACTTCTACATTCAAGCATATTAAGTCATCCAAGTACATGCCCTCATCAAGGGTCTTATAACCTTATCATTGTACCCTAAGGTATCCAACATTACATATAAACACTCATATTCAAATTTTCACAATTTCATCGGGGTTCCAATTCCCCACCATATCAAAGTTACAGCACTAATTCCACATATACTCAATCTTTCTAACTCCCCAAACATTTAGGGAAGACTTACCCACATCATCATACCAATATCAACTCAACTCAATCACACTTACTTACCATAAGACCACATATTCAGTTATGGTAGTATTCTACCCAAAACGGTTATACATCCTATCTCAATTTCATTCTCACTAAATCCTCAATGACAGTATCACAATTTATTCTCACTAAGTCCTCAATTACATCAAATTTACTTACTAATATATCCATCCGTGGAGCAGTCATCACTGCACCCACCACCACAGCCTAAGGACTGGCATTGGTGCTCCAGGGTTGTCACGAAGGCATCTTATACTGACCACACATTGAACACAAAGAAATGGGTTGATCAGGCCCAAACTGAGGAATCACATGTGTAGCAGTCAATAAGAGTCTACGTACAACTATACAACACTCACCTCAATTACACAATCATCAGAGTTCCCTAAAGAAACTGCTCTGATACCATAAAATGTAACGGCCCGTTACGTACCGGTATTGTTAACATTGATTATGATATTAAGCGCAGTTACAATCACAGTAGTTGGGTTAATTAAATTACGGGCAAACTTTTTTCTTTTATCATATTCCTTTTCATATCCATAACCTTTTCCGTAATCAATTAAAACAACGCTATAATTGTAAATGCAATACGCGGAAGCATTCAGCTTAACAACACCACTACTCTTTCTTTTTATTCAACTCATTTAAACCCATCAACTTAATTTCATATCTTACCAAGTTCTACCCCTTTACATTAGTTACGCGTGGTTTCAAACCACGTACCATGTGGAGTTCTACCCATCAAGTTAAACCCCTTTCTTTTAGTCTAGAAAAACTTAAATTTTCAAAATTTACACTGTGGTAATCGATTACCAGTGGGTGGTAATCGATTACCACCTGTCAAAAATGAGGCAGTAGCCAAATTTTGACCTCCTCTGTTCTGGTAATCGATTACCAACTTTGGGTAATCGATTACCTCACATGGTAATCGATTACCAAAGCTCAGTAATCGATTACCAGTGAAGACAGTAGCCAATTTTCGTCCCCTGTTGCATGGTAATCGATTACCATGCTTGGGTAATCGATTACTATGCAGCAAAAGTGACAGATTACAACATTTTAAGCCCCAAAAAGGTTGTGTAATCCATCCCAAACACCTTAGTACTCCACACAACACTTAAACATACTCTAATCTAGGCACTAGGCCCCTCAAACATGCATTTCCATTCATTAAAGCATCCTTTCCAAGGTTATACATATACATCATATGGAAAGACTTAACAAGTAGTCATGAACATACAAGCATGGCATTTCTAACATGCACAAGTTCATGGCCTAAGTCTAAAGCATAAAACATATGCAAGATGTGTCCCTATCCAATGCTCATCACATGGTGCCTCCAATATGCACCTCATGCTCCACACTTCCAGGCTCAACCTAACCTGAAATGATGCCCCACAACACGGGGTGAGATATATAAATATATCTCAGTAAACCAAGGGCCCTGGAGGTTTCTCCACCCCATGGCTCACTCAATGTGCAAAAATAACATCATATAATATGCAAGCAATGCAATATCACCCACCAACTGGAGACAACCCAAGAACATCCACTCATGGATTCATGTTCAAGGACTCCATCATATAACTCCCGAGACAATCCTGGCGCCTCTCCCATGGTTGAGAAGACTCCATGGCAATACCCAACCGGAACTCCTCATGAGCCCTATCCGGCGGACGTCCCCCGCTTGGATCATCCTGATGTCGCTCCCAGAGTCAACACCATGGCATTCCAACTGGCATTCTCCCGTAGGCTGAACCCAGCGGATGTCCAAACCAACACCCGTCAACTGGCCAGTGACCAAACAATTTTCACAAAAATCAAGCAATATGCATACAAGCACACAATCACACAATGTCATAACCACATAATCCAACCACAACCTTCCACTAGGTGTGGTGGAGCACACAAGGGCTAAACCCCAGTTCCAAAGGTTACCTCAATACCGAGCCTATGCTCCAAACGTAAGCTCCAAGCTTACCCGCTTCCAAAGCGTCCAAAAGAGGCAACCTAGATAATCCACAACATGATTATCAATCCATTTCCAAATCAAACATTAAATCTCAAATAATCATTCATTTTACTTCAATCTCTTTTATAGATCAAATTACCAATTATATCATGAATCACACATTCTTTCTTCTCACTCCACTTTACCACACTATGCCATCATCCAATTAAACATCATTTTCAATCATTCAACTTCCATTACATCATTCTTATGTCATTTTTCCTCAATTTTCATCATAATTCGGATTCCTCACAAGGTATGCCCCAAGGCTTTTCAATTCATTTTAACACTCACACTAATCATGTAATCATATTGTCAACCTATACCAATGGTCCATCATTCAATTATTCAATTACATCACTTACCCATTTTCATGAAATTTCCACAAATTTTTCCTAAGTTAAAAACCTAACTTTTTCACCAAAAATTATCATAGCATTTCTAGCTTACAAGCATGATTCTAAGGCCTTTTCATCTAATAGCATTTTTCCATTTGGGCTCTCTATCATCACACATCTAAAATTAAAGCTTAGAACATAAATTCCTAGATCTATGAAATCAACCATAAAAATACCACAAATATACTCACAATGTGTTGTATGATCACCACCAAGGCTTCACTAAACCATAAGAAGATCAAAACTCCAAGAAAGCTCCAAGAACACAAGTGGGTCGGATCTGTTTTGCCCAAAAACGCAGCAATGGAGGTGGTTTCATGGCTTAAGAGTACCACCAATGGCTTTAGAAGGTTGTTTGCATCAAGTTTCAAGCCAAAGATCACTTGATTTGGTTGAGAAATGAGCAAGTTACAAAGAAAAGGGATTTTGGAGCCACTTTGGCCATGGAGGGCTGCACCTTCACGGGAAAGAAGAGAGGAGGGGAGAGAAATGCTGTGCATTTGTGACTTTCAAGTCACTTAAACCACCCGCGGGTCCCACACGCGTTTTAACTTTAATCCCGATAAAAATTATGATCACAAATTCTTAATCTACACATTTTTCCAGTCCATGTCATATTTTCCTTTCCTCAAAATACTCATAAAAATTTCACACTTATCGGTACACTCGTACCGCAGTATCTTTCACTTAAAAAGTCACTATTCATCACTTTTTCACAATTTTGCCTATTCACTCAATTTTCCGTCCTGATTCCATTTTCAGCATCATCTTTGTCATATTAAATCTCTAACTCCATTTTTTATGCCTCGGTTCACGTTTTTGGCAAATTACCATTTTGCCCTTTTAGCCCATTTTGGCCCTAATTCTCGGATTTTCACTAATCCTTCCCTCTTAAACCCATATTTCATCAAATAATTTCACATTTAATTTTCCGAGGTGTTATACATATAGTCAATTATCTTCACAATAATGCTAACCAACATAACCACTTAAGCCTAAGGCTATTTTTCCATACCATTTTACT
>JAVKPL010011612.1:0-53180 GCA_032173675.1 Gastrolobium villosum | reverse complement strand
TTCAAGCCTTAGAGGACATGTTGCGAGCATGCGTTTTGGAGTTAGGAGGCAGCTGGGATAATTATCTTTCTTTGATTGAATTCGCTTACAACAATAGTTACCACTCCAGTATTCAGATGGCACCGTATGAAGCTTTGTATGGGAGAAAATGCAGATCCCCTCTATGCTGGACTGAAGTAGGTGAGCGAAGTATGTTAGGACCTGATCTAATTCAAGAAACATCCGAACAAGTAAAGAAGATTCGGGAGAATATGCAGCGGGCTCAGGCCAGACAGAAGAGTTATTACGACAAGCGTCATAAGCAAAGAGATTCCGTTGGTGAAAGTATTATGGAACAACAGATCGGCAGCTGAAGCCACTTGGGAGCGCGAGGACGATATTCAGAAACGCTATCCAGAACTGTTTAGCTCTTAAGTAAGTTTATTTTGCGGACAAAATTCCTTTTTGGTGGGGAGAGTGTAACATCCCGCATAATTAGTAAAATACATAAGTACTATATGTTATAGATGTATGTGTAGATTTCGGATTGATGGTTTATGTGTGATGGCTTGCGAATTGTTGATCTTTATCCTTGGATGAGACTAAGGTGAGTATTTAAATTAAATCATAGGAGGATGCATATGTAGACATGTGAATTTAATCATATGAGTAATGTGAGTGTGTGTTAGAAGGCTTTAGTGTTTATTGGACTTTGGAAGTGGGCTAGTGTGTGTGTGGACTTGTCACTATTGGACTTGTGTGATTGGATTCCTTGGGTGTGTGGCCAATGGCCCAAGGGTGGCTTTTGGACCTACCTTGAGTCAGCCCAAAGTTGTAACCATTCTTATTTCCCTAAGCCTTGTCCAACAAGGTTGTTTGTGCACCAAGGAACTTTCACATGGCTAGATGTATTTCCTCTTCTTTCATGCGCAAAAAGAGAGTAATTAGGACCTTAAAAATCTGCCAATTTCCCTCTTGTTTGACCGCCACTTCACCTAGCTTGTGCATCACTTGATTTCAACTTCAATGCATGGAAGACACATGTACCATTTAGCATGATTTTAGGCTGCATTCTTCTCCTTTTAGGCGCACATGGAGGTGTCTTGGAGCAGATTTTCTATGACACAAAACTGCCTAACTTGTTGACTTGGAGAACCATCTTACACCTTCCATCATGAGGCTGAAATGTGCAGATTTTTGCATGCTTTTGGCAGTCCATCATGAGCCAAATCTGCCCTTGTTTCCACATGCAACCAAAGAAGGATTTTGGGCTGCATTTCACCTCATCATTTGCGCACCAAGGCTGCATCAAACCAGATTTTTCTTGGCTGCCACATAGTTGTCTAGCTTGTTGACTTAGTGAACCTCTTACATGTGCTCATGATGCACCTCCTCCACTCCACCCTATGCGCATGGTTTGGTCATTTGTGTGAAAAATTCTGACTTGATAGCACTCATTCAGATCTGAACATATCTCCCTCACCTCCTTGCATGTGCTTAGTGTATGTTTGAAGCAACCCTTTGCTTGTTCAGCCCAAGTATGCAGTCCCACCTGCACAAGAAACCAGATTTTTACCATAATGACCATCATTGCAACCTCCCCTCCTCTCCCTTTAATTGTGCGCACAAGAGGCCTCCTTCACCTTGCACAAGTGCAGCCAAATTCCTTCCTCATTTCCTCCCTCTCTAGCCGTGACTACAAGCCTCTTGGAGAAGGAAAAACCTTGGTCACTTACCTTCCCTCACCTCTCAAAACCGTGACTCTAGAACACCAAGCAAGTGTAAGTTTTCCTCCTCACTTTCACCTCACTGTTCAGTCTTGATTCCTCACCTTTTGGTAGCTGTCCAAGTTGCTCCTCCTCATCCTTGATTGCGCATAGATCTTCTCCTAGGAAGTGTGGACTTGTTGTGTAGTAAAGCTAGAAGGTGGTGTGTGATTCTTGACCTAGAAGGGTGTGCTACAAGAGGTGCGCTTAAGAAGTGAGATACTTCGCTGCTGCTTGGTATTATTTAAGGCACGCAAAGGTAAGTGTCAGGCGATATTGCCTAATGTGACTATTGACTACTGGTATAAAATTGTGACATGATGCTCCATATGCCGTAAAAATATTATGTTCCATTATGATGAAAGGAAACTGCCAAAAATGTGCCGTGATGGCTATGTGATTATGAGGTAAAGACGTTATGTGGCAGCATAACGCATATGAAAAGTATATGTGCCGTGATGGCTATATGAAAGGTATATAAGCATGCACCTTACATCATACGGCATTTTTACGCTTTGTGTGTGAAAGCATAGCATGACATGCATGTATCCAGATCATATAGGCCTTGTTTTAGAATAGTTATGTACAGGATCATGTGTTTGAGCAAGCATCATATAGGCATCCCCAAGGTACCGGGGTATGGGACACTTGGCATCAGTCCGCATAGGCCCACAGTTGGAATCCACATGGAGCTCAGGTGCCAAGGGTATATTTGATTCCACTGTGAAGTGCGCGCACGACGGTGCTAAAAGCGCAAAGGAAAGGCGTTATATACGCAATATATGAATATGATGAAAAGGAAAAAGGAAAAGGAACAAGGATATGTTGAAGTGACTGTTTATGATTTTGTGCCTAGTTAATACTGTTATATTACTGGTTATGTTGCCACACTACTGGGATTATTCTCACCCCTTCGGGGCTGCTATTTTCCTAAATGGCAGGAGGACATAAAAGCACATGAAGACGTGATGTTTGCTGTTGCTTGCTGATGAATGGACTTGTACTGTTGCTGTTTGTTTGATTGGATGACTGTAATGCTTAATATTTTGGTACTCTTGGATGACTGTAGACTTTATCATCTCTATTTTATCTTGAACTTTTATGAACAGCGGTTATTTTGGAAAACGTTTGTGAAAGGAATTTTTGAAAGACTTATGTGCTGAAATTTTTACAGTGCACCTTACGGGTGGTGTTTTTATGAGCAAACGAACTCCGATTTACTATTATTTTATATGCACGCGAAGCCCCAAACGTGCTCTTTCTAAATCACTTGAAACATTTTTTATCGTCCAAACAGATGTGATAAGAACTATCTAAATGCCTTACGGGTTTGTACTTAGAATAAGAATCTATGTTAGCTTATGTGACGTTGATATGCGGTCAGCATAGAGGAAATTACAAGGCAAAAAGAGGAAGAAAATGACTCAATCAATGCAAGAAAAGCAGAGAAAAAGAGTAAAAAAAGATCCAAAGTCTGAATATCAAAGAAGATGAACAAAAGGAGGCAAAAACATATCAAAAAGACCTAGGTTCCCACGCTCTCAGCGCGGGAGTGGCGCTGCGAGCGCGGGAAAGGAAAATTTGGCATAAGCTCCCGCGCTGAGAGCGCGAGACCCGCGCCATCAGCGCGGGAGGTGGAAAATTGGCAGAAACTCCCACGCCCTGAGCGCGGGAGTGGCGCTCTGAGCGTGGGAGGCGCGAAAGTGTGAAGATTCAAATGTGCAAATTAGGTCAGAATCCCTCTTATAAAAGGAGGCTCAACCTTTGAAGGAAGACATCTCAGAACACACATCACAAGACCTAGAGGAGGCGTTCTTCGTGTTCATCACTCTGTTCTTGTATTCTTCTTTATTTTCTTTTTCTAGTTTATGTTGAAATCAGATCAGCGATCATGACGTTGATTGGCTAGATCTATTTCTGTAGTCAGGGGCATGATCCTTTTGTAAACAATTGCTACAAGGATTGAATCATTCTATGTATTGAATTAATATATTTCATCTTTTATCTTAAGCGTATTGATATTATTTCTGTTAGATCTGATCAACCTAATAGGGAATAATATTCTGGGGATCAGGATTCACAATAGGGATGTTGGAATACTTGATCCTGAAAGGAGATAAAGATGACTCTCCATGCATGTTCTAGGGATAGACTTGTATGGATTGCAGTCGTGGGATTTATCTACGTAATGCTTATTTTCAGGCGGAACTACTAAGGGATTAGGGTTCCAATTGAAGTAAAGGGTTAGATCGCCAAGGGATTGGGATCTAACTAATTATTTCTAAAAGATGATAATTTGTCTGAGTTGTTAATTTCAATAGGTTTTATGAATCAATCCGAAGTAAAATTGGGAGCAATTGGTGAATGTACCCTGGCTACAGTCTTCTTCATCACTTTTTCTACAAAAACATTTCTTCATCTATTTTAAGTCTTTTTCAGAAAAATACAAAAACAATTCTTTTACTTTTATTGTCATTTAAATTAATTTACAATTATTTGTCAACAATTAATCGATCTATCTAACTTGAGAGGACTGGTTATAGTAGTAATTGTTCATCAATCCCTGTGGAGACGATACTTTCTTATCACTTTATTACTTGGAACGATCGGTGCACTCCCGCGCTGAGAGCGTGGGAACCTAGGTCTTTTTGATATGTTTTTGCCTCCTTTTGTTCATCTTCTTTGATATTCAGACTTTGGATATTTTTACTCTTTTTCTCTGCTTTTCTTGCATTGATTGAGTCATTTTCTTCCTCTTTTTGCCTTGTAATTTCCTCTATGCTGACCGCATATCAATTAATTCCCAGATTTGAACTTTGCTGTCCCTAGCAATGTATAAGACTAAATCCAGGAAACAGATTAATCCAACATAACACTGTACAGCCAACAGATCATCTTACTAAGTATGCTTGAATCAATGTGAAGAATTTTTAATAATGCCTTTCATGAAAAGATTAGAATCTAATTTGCACATCCCTCACCCAGATAATCAAATGACGCTCAATACTCAAGTGTTTGGGGGAATGACAATTACTCTAGCTATCACTGTAACAACATTATCATAAAACTTGCTCATATTCTCAAGTACCTAAAGATGAGGAACATTAATACATGCAAAATTGATCAAAAGGACATCACAGGTTGTAACTTGGCCAGGCTAAAGGGTGGAATTTTTCTGGATAGTAGCTCAAGTAACAATGAGATTGAAATTTGATAGTTTTTCATTTAACATATTCAACTCATTTGTTTTGCTCCACTAATGTTCCCACAGAATTTCGGGAATTCCATATTTCCTTTTATTCACCTTTTTCTTTTCCTTTTTAAAGACACAATTCAGTCACCTTCTTTATCTTGACCTCTGTGGAGCTCACCTTAATTTCTTTCCTACACATCAGGGATTCAACCTCTTTTAAGGTAAGAATATGTCTACTCAACAGGGGTTTATGAACAAAAAGGTTCAGGCCCAAAGGGTTAATACTGGAAGAATTCACATAGGTGATTTATTTGGCCGTGGCTACAAAAGAAAATCTGCCTTCATCATTTCAATCTATGCATGTATTTCAGAGAAACAAAGCAAGTTCTAGAATGCTATCACAGTGATATCTCTCAAAATAAATTCAGTGTTTGGGCCCAAAAACTCACTAGCTATGATGTTAAACTAGATTTCCAAACTAATCATTTAGGCATTTATTAACCATTCAAGCTTAGCAATTCAGACATACTAGTTGACAAAAATTGGCTATACAATATCATGCTAGCAATTTGTATATCCAGAATTTAATCAAACATAACTGAACCTGAGAATTTCCTTTTCAATACAAGACTTCTTTTTTTTCATGGTGTAGTTCCACCATATTCATCAATCTTGCAATCTTGCATGCAGCATGTATGCCATAATTCCCAGATTTGAATGTTGCTGTCCTCAGCAACAAACTAATCTAAGACATAGCTTAAGCTGCCAGATGTAGGACACACATAGTTGTTAATATCCAAAGCATAATATGCAAGAAAATAGAACCCAATATAAAGTGCCATCAACCTTAACTTTGTTCAACCTTAAAAACAAAATATAAAACTAAATTGTTCCAAGAAATTTAAAACAAAATGCAGTAAATGGGAATGGAGGAACAAGATCAAAAGTCATCCATAAATTCATCATCTGCAAAATCACCGAGAATGTCATCATCTGCAGGGTTGGACGGCATAGATGGACCTGCTTGTGTAGCAGGGGGAACTTGACCCATTAAACCAGCCGTGTCAATTCCCCTATCCAGGCATAGTCGCTCCAACATGTTCATCATATAGTTGTTCTGAACCAGCAACTGTTGGAGCATCTCAGAATCAGTAGATGTGGATGGTGCGGATACTGGGGCAGGTGGTGGAACAACACCGCCAGATGCTTTCCAGATTGCTTGTCTTCGTGACTCCTTCTGCATGTCATTATACGCACGCTGTGTTAGTTCTGCTTTGGGCTTGACATCCCTGGGCTCATCATCTGGGATCTCTACCCCTGCCTTGATGCATAGCTGCTCAATGAGAGAGCAATGAGCCAGACTAAAGTCTAACCGTCCATGAGTAATCATGTGAGCTATCCTATCAGACAGAATAGCCCCAATATGGAGGTTGTGATTTCCCAGCAGAGTATACAGCAGTACTGCCCTTTCTACATTGACATCACTGAGGTTTGTAGAAGCCATGATGGTTGAGTTGATGAATGAGTGCCAGAAGATTGCCTCTTCATTGAGATCAAGCCTATCCAATTTTTCTGGCACGGCTGGCTGGCCTTGCTTGGGCTTCCATGCAGCTCTGGGTTGAGCGATTCCTTCCCGGATTGTGGTAGCCAAAGCTGGCATTTCTTCTCTATATAAACCGTCAACCGGCTGCATCCTGTGGAAGGTGTCAGTGAAAAAGCAGGATTGGGTTGCTTCCCATGAGGTGTTCAGCAACCTCTCAATCTGGAAAGCGGTAAAAGAAACTTCCTTCCCCCTGACCCAAGTCTTTCTTGTCCTGTCTACTGTGTCCTTATCAGCATTGGCACAGAACTCTCGCAATATGGTGCTGCAGCTTGTCTGTGGAAGTTGGATCAATTTTTGCCATTTCCTTCTTTCAATCGTCAGGACGACTGGACAGTCATCCGCCAGAAAACTGCTGATTCTTCGTTCTGGTATAATCTTCTTTTTCAAAAACCAGTTGTGGTACCGGTCTTGGTTTGCTGGAGAAAGAAACCGGTGTGCGTCAAAATCAATCAGAGCAGGGGCTCTTTGCCTTTTGGTACCAGCTGTACCTGGGGTTTTTTTAGCGGCCCTTTTGTCCTGCATTCAGAAAAGTTCCACCACGGATAGCATACAAATATGGACACCAGAATATTAGTCATGCAATGACAATTCCCAGATTTATTTTATGCAAACCATAGTTCATCATTGGATGCAGCCCTAACATGCCATTATCTTACATACCATTAATCATGCAAACTCCCATGCCAGTAATGATAATCATGGTATGAATATGAAAAATGGAATTTCAACACTGACATACGTATAATCATGGAGCATGCATTTCATCCGTTTTCACATATGGGGACCAGCATCTATTTCATCCTTGTTTTCACATGCAGTTTGAAAAGATAGGACAAATCTTGACTTAAACATTTGATCAAACATGTAGCATGCATTCATCCAACATCATAGCAACAACAACAACATTTTAATTTAATCATAACAAAAGAATGTACTCTTACCTTGTCTCCTGCCATTTTGAAGAAGTGAATGCAATGGAAAACCTTTCTGTGAATCACTTACCCGAATCTTACCCTTCAATGGTGAGGGTAGGAGAAGATTTGGTGATAATGCTGGATGAGGGAAGTGTGTGTGTGAGAGGAGAAAAGAAAAAGGAAGAGGAAGATGGTGATAATGGGGGAATGGGAAGAATATAGGGGAAAGAGAGAAGAAGAAGGGAGAGGAACGAAGAAGAAGAAGAAGGAGGAAGGGGAGGAGAGGGTGGCGGCTGAGTGAGTGAGGGAGAGAAATGGGAGGAAAACCTAGGGTTTCCCTTTTTAAAAAGATGTCCGCGCTTCCCGCGCTCACAGCGCCACTCCCGCGCTGTGAGCGCGGGACTTACTGCCCAATTTCTCTTATCCGCGCTGATGGCGCGGTACTCGCGCCCTCAGCGCGGTAGCCACTGCCTCTTCCGCTTCTCCCGCGCTGATGGCGCGGTACTCGCGCTCTCAGCGCGGACCCTTCATTTTTTTTTTTTTTTTTTAAGATAAAATATATTATATCCACTGGTTGCCTCCAGTAAGCGCTTGTTTAACGTCACGAGCCTGACTGGAACCATGCTTAATCAGGTGAAGTCAAAGAGACAGAAGTTATCTCTCTATTCACTGGTTCCCCAAAGTAAATTTTTAACCGATTTCCATTTACTTTAAAAGATCTCTCATCATTCAGGGGAGAGATTTCAATGGTGCCATATGGAAATACACTCTTTACTACAAAGGGACCAGACCAACGAGATTTAAGTTTTCCCGGAAACAATTTCAATCTAGAATTGTACAGTAATACCTGTTGACCAGGTGTAAACTCTTTCTGTTTGATCATGCTATCATGCCACTGCTTCGTCTTTTCTTTATAAATTTGTGCACTCTCATAGGCAGTTCTTCTGAACTCATCTAGCTCATTTAGCTGCAATATCCTCTTCTTTTGAGCTCCTGATGGTTCAAAATTTAAGAACCTTGTGGCCCACAAGGCTTTGTGTTCTAACTCCACTGGTAAATGGCAAGGTTTGCCATATACCAACTGATAAGGTGACATGCCTATTGGAGTTTTGAATGCAGTCCTGTATGCCCACAGTGCATCATCAAGCTTTTTGGCCCAATCTTTCCTAGAAATCCCCACTGTCTTTTCTAGGATTCTTTTTATTTCTCTATTAGAGACCTCCACCTGCCCACTAGTTTGAGGATGATATGGTGTGGCTATCCTGTGCCTCACTCCATATTTGTCCAACAAACCCTCAAATTGTCTGTTACAAAAGTGAGTACCCCCATCACTAATGATAGCTCGAGGTACTCCAAACCTTGTAAAAATATTCTTCCTTAGAAAATTCATCACTACCTTAGCATCATTAGTGGGAAGAGCAACAGCTTCTACCCACTTAGATACATAATCTACAGCCACAAGGATATATTGGTTAGAATAAGAGGACGGAAATGGACCCATAAAATCAATGCCCCAAACATCAAATAATTCCACTTCTAAAATATTATTCAAGGGCATCTCATCTTTTCGTGAGAGATTTCCTGTCCTTTGACATTTGTCACATTTTTCTACACAATCTCTTGCATCCTTGAAAAGTGTTGGCCAGTAGTAACCGCTTTGCAAAACTTTCTGTGCGGTTCTATTGCCCCCAAAATGTCCTCCATAATTTGAAGAATGGCAATGCCATAAGATCTGGCCTACCTCAAACTCCGGAACACATCTGCGGAGGATCCCATCAGCACATTGGAAATATAGATGTGGATCCTCCCAGAAATAACGCTTCACATCTCGCAGAAATTTCTTTTGTTGTTGCCTTGTAAGGTTGGGAGGCAATTCTCTTACCACTTTATAGTTGGCAAAATCTGCGAACCATGGAGGAACAAAAACTGCCATCACCTTCTCATCAGGGAAATAATCATTGATTTCTTTTTCTGAACTATCTTGTAGTTCTTTTGCCTGAATTCTAGAGAGATGATCAGCCACTTTATTTTCCACTCCAATTTTGTCCCGAATTTCCAAATCAAATTCTTGAAAAAGTAGCATCCACCTTAACAACCTTGGTTTTGCATCCTGCTTAGTCATCAAAAACTTAATAGCAGCATGGTCAGTAAAAACAACAATTTTAGATCCTAACAGGTAAGGTCTAAATTTGTCCAATGCATAAACCACTGCTAACATTTCTTTCTCAGTTGTTGCATAATTAATTTGAGCATCATTCAACACTTTGCTAGCATAGTAAATGACATGTAATAACTTTTCCTTACGCTGACCAAGGACTGCACCAATTGCATATGCACTGGCATCACACATGAGTTCAAATGGAAGGTTCCAATCGGGAGCTGTAAGCACTGGAGCTGTAGTAAGCTTTTCTTTTAACACATGGAAGGCCTTTGAACAAGCATCATCAAATAAAAATTCTGAATCTTTCACCAAGAGTTGGCTTAATGGTTTAGCAATCTTGGAGAAATCTTTGATGAATCGCCTGTAAAAACCTGCATGTCCTAGAAAACTCCTAACAGCATTTATATTTACAGGGATGGGAAGTTGTTCAATCAACATTAATTTTGCTTTATCTACTTCAATCCCTGCCTTAGAAATTTTGTGTCCCAGCACTATACCTTCACTTACCATAAAATGGCACTTTTCCCAATTTAAAACCAGATTTGTCTCATTACATCTTTTCAAAACTTTGGATAAATTGTTCAAACAAAAATCAAAATTAGAACCAAAAACAGAGAAATCATCCATAAATACCTCTAGACCTTTCTCCACCATATCTAAAAAGATGGAAAGCATGCACCTTTGGAATGTGGCAGGCGCATTGCAAAGGCCGAATGGCATTCTTCTGTATGCAAAGATTCCAAATGGGCAAGTGAAAGCTGTCTTTTCCTGGTCTTCAGGCGCTACAGGAATTTGATTGTAGCCTGAATACCCATCTAAGAAGCAATAATAAGAATGGCCCGCCAATCTTTCTAGCATTTGATCAATAAAGGGAAGTGGAAAATGATCCTTCCGTGTAGCCGTGTTCAACCTCCTGTAATCAACACACATTCTCCAACCCGTGATGGTTCTGGTTGGGATCAACTCATGTTTTGCATTAGTGACGACTGTGACCCCACCTTTCTTTGGCACTGTTTGAACTGGACTTACCCATGCAGCATCAGAAATGGGGTAAATCATTCCTGCATCAAGAAGTTTTACAACTTCCTTCCTTACCACCTCTTTCATTGTTGGGTTCAATCTCCTTTGTGGTTGCCTCACAGGTTTGATATCATTTTCCAGGAGGATCTTATGTGTACAGAAGGAAGGATTTATGCCCTTTAAATCAGCAATAGACCATCCTATTGCGGTTTTATGAGCTTTTAAAACTTCCACTAGATCTCTTTCTTGGCCTTCTGATAGAGCATTGTTGATGATTACCGGATAAGTATCACCATCTCCCAAAAACACATATTTCAAAGTGTCTGGTAATGGTTTCAACTCAACTTTGGGGGCGCCAACCTCTATGTCTTCCACTTTTTCTTTCAGAACCTCTACAGTAAGCCCTTCTTTTTCAAAAGGTACATAATCACGAGCCTTCAACTCATAATCAAGTTCTTGAGGCCGTTCTTTCTTATGTTGAACAGATTCAACTTGGAAACAATCATTATTATCAGCTGGTCTCTTCATCGCTTCTGAAACATTGTAGATGATTTCCTCATCGTTCATTCTCAGTTTAATCATCCCCTGCTCAACATCAATTAGGGCTCGGGCTGTAGCCAAAAAGGGTCTTCCTAATAACATGGGCTTCTCACTTCCTTCTCCCATATCCAATACCACAAAATCTGCAGGGAAGATAAACTTATCAACTTTGACAAGAATATCTTCTATGATCCCATTGGGTTTCCTTACGGATCTGTCAGCCAATTGGAGTGATACCTCAGTGGGTTTCAATTCCTCAATCCCCAATGATTTGTAGACTGATAAGGGCATTAAATTAATGCTAGCCCCAAGATCACATAAAGCTTTCCCAATGCCAATATCACCAATAGCAATAGGAATATAAAACTTCCTGGATCACTCAGTTTATCTGGAATTTTCTGCTGGATAAAAGCACTACACTCTTCAGTGAGTGTTACAGTTTGACATTCCTGCAATTTTTGTTTCCTAGATAAGAGATCCTTCATGAATTTTGCATAACCTGGCATATTGGCTAGGGCTTCTGCAAAAGGAATATTAATATGTAGTTTCTTGAAAATGTCCAAGAATCTATCATAATGTTTGTTGTAGGCTCCCTTCTTGAATCTTTCTGGATAGGGTGCCTTAGACATAACATATTCGTGGCTTAACTCATGCTTTTCTTTTGCCACCACTGGTTGTTCTGCAACCTGCTCTTTTTCTTTTTCTATAATTACCTCAATCTCTGGTTTACTTGCTTTCTTTTCTTGCTCCTCCTTCTCTTTTTGCAGTTCCACAGGTGTTTTTGTTGGAACTGTTAGCATCTTACCACTTCTGGTTGTAACAGCCATACAATCATCTTTTGGATTGTTGACTGTGTTACTTGGGAAGGTACCTGGAATTCTTTCTGAAAATTGTTTGGCCAGCTGGCCTATCTGATTCTCCAGGTTTTTAATGGAAGCATTTGTATTTTTATTGTTGGCTCTGGTTTCTTCCATGAAAGCATTGGTGTGTTGAGCCATATCATTGGAAGCCTTAGCCATTTGAGCGAAAGCTTTCTCCCATTCGGCTGGCTCTTTTTGCTGACTCTGAGAAGATTGAGTATAATTATTGCTAGTTTTGAAATCCGTACCTGATCCTTGGGTCCTCCGTTGGAAATTGTTGTTACTTCCAGGGAAATTTTGATTTCGCTGAAAATTTTGTTGAGGACGCTGATCGTACCAGATCCCATTCACTTGAAGTGAATCTTCAGATGATGGATTTGGGCACTCATTGGATTCATGACTTTCTTGACATTGGTCACAAATCGGTAGAGTGGTTTGAACTTTTGATACCTGAAACCTGTCAAATTTTTCACTCAAATTGTCAACCTTCTTAGATAATGATATCACATCATTATCTGTGGATTTTTTCAGTGCTTTTTGTGTGGGAACAAGCACACTCTCATTTTCATTTCTTGCAAGCTTTTTGATCAACTCAATGGCTTGCTCAGATGTGCTTTCCCGAATAGAGCCTCCTGCGGCACTATTTATTATCATCCTGGTTTCTGGGGTGATTCCGTTGAAAAATATCACCACTTTTCTATCATCATCTCCTTCATAATGTGCACATTTCCTGTTTAATTCTTGGAATCTGTTCCAAGTTGCACATAATGATTCTCCTTCCAACTGGCGAAAGTTTGTTATTTCGTTCACCAGCTGATTATATTTCTCCATGGAAAAGAAATGATCAAAGAACTTACTGGATAGATCTTCCCATGTCAGGATGCTGTTTGCTGGTTGTCTCTCGATCCACCTCAATGCTTTTCCCTTAACAGCGAAAGGGAACAACCGAAGCCTGATAGCATCTGTAGATACCCCATTGTGTTTGGTGGTATCACAGACCATCAAGAACCGGTCCATAAACTCATGTGGATCTTCATCATCAGCTCCAGAAAACTGAACCCTTTCCACCAAAGAGATTAATGATGGTTTGAGTTCAAAATTATTAGCCTCCACATTTGGCCTGACTATGCTTGAATTGGCCCTGTTGAATACTGGAGTCAGAATTGTATTCAACAGTCTGGGAGGTTGATTGTTGGCATTTCCTCCTCGCCCATGACCAACATTGTTGTTTTCGGCCATTTCTTGAATTGGTTGTAAAGATGTGTACTTCAAATCTTCCCAAATGATCTGTCTAGCAGCCTTCCGTAGTTGTTTTTCTGTCTTTGTAATTTCAGAATCTATTACAAAGTCTTTAGGTGGAAGTCTACCTCGCATAAAAATTCAGAGAAAATTATTAGTAACACCTGCACAACACAATTAAGAGAAAAGAAAAATAAAAATCTAATCTCAAGAATCTAAGGTTATTGGTAATATTGTAAATACAATCCCCGGCAACGGCGCCAAAACTTGTTGCGATCTCGGCAAGTGCACCGATCGTTCCAAGTAATAAAGTGATAAGAAAGTATCGTCTCCACAGGGATTGATGAACAATTACTACTATAACCAGTCCTCTCAAGTTAGATAGATCGATTAATTGTTGACAAATAATTGTAAATTAATTTAAATGACAATAAAAGTAAAAGAATTGTTTTTGTATTTTTCTGAAAAAGACTTAAAATAGATGAAGAAATGTTTTTGTAGAAAAAGTGATGAAGAAGACTGTAGCCAGGGTACATTCACCAATTGCTCCCAATTTTACTTCGGATTGATTCATAAAACCTATTGAAATTAACAACTCAGACAAATTATCATCTTTTAGAAATAATTAGTTAGATCCCAATCCCTTGGCGATCTAACCCTTTACTTCAATTGGAACCCTAATCCCTTAGTAGTTCCGCCTGAAAATAAGCATTACGTAGATAAATCCCACGACTGCAATCCATACAAGTCTATCCCTAGAACATGCATGGAGAGTCATCTTTATCTCCTTTCAGGATCAAGTATTCCAACATCCCTATTGTGAATCCTGATCCCCAGAATATTATTCCCTATTAGGTTGATCAGATCTAACAGAAATAATATCAATACGCTTAAGATAAAAGATGAAATATATTAATTCAATACATAGAATGATTCAATCCTTGTAGCAATTGTTTACAAAAGGATCATGCCCCTGACTACAGAAATAGATCTAGCCAATCAACGTCATGATCGCTGATCTGATTTCAACATAAACTAGAAAAAGAAAATAAAGAAGAATACAAGAACAGAGTGATGAACACGAAGAACGCCTCCTCTAGGTCTTGTGATGTGTGTTCTGAGATGTCTTCCTTCAAAGGTTGAGCCTCCTTTTATAAGAGGGATTCTGACCTAATTTGCACATTTGAATCTTCACACTTTCGCGCCTCCCACGCTCAGAGCGCCACTCCCGCGCTCAGGGCGTGGGAGTTTCTGCCAATTTTCCACCTCCCGCGCTGATGGCGCGGGTCTCGCGCTCTCAGCGCGGGAGCTTCTGCCAAATTTTCCTTTCCCGCGCTCGCAGCGCCACTCCCGCGCTGAGAGCGTGGGAACCTAGGTCTTTTTGATATGTTTTTGCCTCCTTTTGTTCATCTTCTTTGATATTCAGACTTTGGATATTTTTACTCTTTTTCTCTGCTTTTCTTGCATTGATTGAGTCATTTTCTTCCTCTTTTTGCCTTGTAATTTCCTCTATGCTGACCGCATATCAGACGTAACGACTCTAATTCCGCTTAGCAAACGACTCTCTTGGATGCATACAAGGGAGGGCGTTACACTTAGTTCTCGGTCTAATTTTTAGTTCTCGCCCTTGGACCGACATTTGGAGACATCGCTTTTCGATTAAGGACAAGGATATGGCTATGCCGAAGCAACAGAAAAAGCTATCTCAGGAGAAGCAACAACACCCGCAAGTACGCTTAAGCTTCTGTAAATTTTGGTTTTTGCTCTTTTTTTCATTTTTTTTTAATTCCGTCTCTGCTGTCAATCTTCATTTGTTCTATAATCTCTTCATAGTTATCCCTTTGCTTTTGGATTTCCAATCTGTTATTTCTGATATTGGTTTAGCGGTGAGGGATTTGACTAGTCTGCATGAGATCGTAAGTTCAGACCTCAGTATCACTATTGTATTAAAAAAATAGTTTTATTTTGAGTCAATTTGTTTGAGTATATCTTTTTTGTCTTTCCCTCCGTGCTAATTTGTTGAATCCAAATTTTATTATATTTGACTATCAGCTACTAAACACAGTTTAACAGTCCTTTGTTATTTGCATGCTTGATTGATTACTTTTGATAATCACTGCATGTTCTCTAAAGAGTAGTATTGTATTGAGTCCGTTTAGTTGTCTTCCTCTATTATAATTATCTGACTCCTAATTTCATTTCAATTTTACTATCATTTCCCTCATATACTTGGCCTATAAAACAGAGTAGTACACTCATTTTCTTACTTGCAGTTGCATACAAGGTAAATACACGCTGCATGTTCTCTTATACTGTGTCTTAATCTTTTTCTTTTTGGGTGTTCTCAATTCCATGCCTTGTTCTTTTTTTGAACTTCTCTATGTACTTGTTGGTGGGATAATTAGAAGTTTCAACTTGTCATGCAGGATAACTTAATTGAATGAATTGCTATGTTTCCTTTTAATTGCATAAAGAAAGATTCAAAACTGTTGAGATTTTTTTTCTCTAATAATTAACTTGTATTCCTTCTTAATTGGAGACCAATGGGATAGACCTTCTCTCTTAATCTGTAGTTCATGCAGTCCTTTTATGTGTTTGATTGGGGAGGAACACTCATGGCTGCTTCAACTGTGTTGCTACGTCGAATTTACAGAGAGATTGGGAAGCCTTGCTTTGTACTGAGTTTTATGTCCTTTTTTTTACTGACCTTTTTTTTGTTCTTTGTCTTTTCTGTTGTAGGGGATTTCTTATCCTCCCCTAGTTTAACTTCTCTTTTTTCTTTATTTAACAAAATTTCTTCTTCTATCCAAAGTTAAAAAACTGTTTCCTGTGTCATAGGTATCACAGTCATTGTGAGAGCTCAAACCTGCCACCCTTTGGATCCACTATCTGCTGCAGAAACATCTGTAGCCGTAGGAACTGTTCGGGCAATTGGGGCAACACCTGAGGTACATAATACATTTATCTCTTTCAGTGTAGATTTTGCTTGAGTTTACTGCACCAAGTAATGGAAAAACCATGTTAGATGTTGCCTATCAGGCCATAACTACTCCATATCACTGTGTTTCCATGTTGATGATGTTCTTTGATAATCTTGTCAGGTGAGGGACTGTTTAAACGACCACTTAACCTAAAAGCTTAAGCTGATAAGAAAGAGTGCCGAATGATATTTTAAACTAATATGATCTTAAAGCTCAACAAGTTTCTAACATGGACAAAGCATATATGCACCTCTACTTTGCACCAAACTGTCCTTAACCTGACACTACCTTGTATTAGAATGTGAATATAGAACCAGGCTGTAGAATCAAAGAATAAATCGTTGAGTCAGAGGTTCTGGTGTTATGTTAAAAACTGCTTAAACTAAAAGCATAAGCTAAGCAAGGTCACTAGATTAGTTTTAATAATTTGAACTACCACACAAGTCTGTATGTGACCATGTATTTTGCAGGTGAAGATCTTAAATAAACTTGCTTCTGCAAGAGCTTTAGGAATAGGGGGTGGAAGCAAGGTTCTGACTAATCTAATTGAAGGACTCTAGGAACCAGCTTTTGTCGCAGAATTAAGATTAAAGATAAACCAAAACCATCGAGATCTTAAAGGAGGGTATGTCAGTATATAAACTGTTTGCATGCATCCATATGTTTATGTTATGAATTCACTGACATGCCAGACCTTTCAGATCTTTTCGGGATATGGAGAAGCTGTGCTAAAGCAATTGAAGAACTCAATTGGCTCTGATCCAAGCCTGAAAAAGGCTCCTGTAAACTTTGAAGGGGTATGCATGGCCCTGCTTATTGCTAGATTTTAAGCCTGTTTAATTAGCATTGCCCATAAATTTTTCAGTGAGAAATTATTGAAACAATTATTGGTAACACATTTCCTGAATTGGAAATAGCATACAGTAGGAGACCAGTGTGCAAATCTCTGACCTGCAAAGATTGGTTTACTGTTCTTTTGTTTCCAATATAATTTATAGCTTGTCTAATCTAAATATTCAATCAGGTCTGAGTTTCTGGCTATGGTGGATGGTTCCTTCTTAGACTATCACTTCATGATCATGTACTTCCCCTTAACATTGAGGTAAAAGGTCCTCACAGCTCGTGTTGGATTTTCTATATGCAATATTAAAACATTGAAACTAATTCAAAATGAAAATACTTGTTACTGTAGGCACCAAGTAATGACGATGCTGTGAAGCTTGGACTTGCTGTGCTTGCAGCTGTAAAGGAGTTTGCAGGTCAGATGAATAAGATGTGCAACTATACAAATTTTTAATTCGATGTCAGATTTTGAGAAAAGTTTATTTCTAATTCCTTGGTTTACTTTAATAACAGACGGTCTTCTCCTAGTACATTTTGGAGATATACTGTTGTGACATGCCATATATTGACCTTAGCTTCTCAGAAGTGATTTCAGTTGTCACAAGATAGGGATATGAAATGTATCAAGTGTCTTTACCAGCATAAATGGACACTTATATCTTGAGAATTTGTAATATCTAGCACGTACCTCAGCAAGTCGTGTGATTTACTTTTTGAACAATTTGAAGAATTTGTAATATTTTTTTTAAAAAACTGATTTTCATTATTTAGCCACGGTTAATGTCGTGGCAAAGTAAATCTTTGGTTTTGTGGTGAGCTAAACATTTAGCCACGCACCTAATGTGGCTAACATAAGAAAACCCGTGGTTAACTAAATGTTACCACACTCATTCAGACCGTGGCTAAGTGCAAAAAATGCCGTGGTTATAATAATGCAACGCCCCTTTTTGCCACGGTTTGATAAACAGTGGAAAACTTTATTAGCCACGGTTGTTAGCTTCATCTGCCACGTTTTTAACCGTGGCTAATAACTGTTTTTTTTGTAGTGTACTTACTAGAATATTCTAGAATAGTTTCCCTAACAAATTAGCTAATTCATTAACTAACTATGACCTCCTTTGCATTGCTGAATTTGGGCCCACTAGTCATAGCCCATCAGTATGTAAACTTCTTCAAGCAATTCCCCATGAAGGAATGCATTATTTACATCGAGTTGGATAAGAGTCCAATTGTAAATGGCTACACGAGCAAAGATGACTCTGATGGTGGTTAATTTTACAACAGGAAAAAAGGTGTCCATTTCATGAAATCAACTCCTTCCTACTAAGTAAAATCCTTAGCCACCAAAGGAGTTTTATATCTTTCAACAGAAAGATTGATAAATTTTGTCGTTGATTATTGTAATGTTGTGTTATTGTCTTATCACTTATAGGGAGAAAATCATAATGCTTGTTATAATAAATTGCAACTATCGTTTGATTATGTAGGGAATGTCCATACCCTTCAATGTGATACTATTTCGCATGATCATTGTATGATAGATAAAATAGTTTGAATATTTACGTAAAAATTTGGAATATCTTATTATATAATCTTTGTATTATTGATTTAACTATTTTTCTCTATCAAATAAGAGAAACTAGCATATTATGATCCAGGACTATCCAGCAGAATTACAATGATACACATACGTTGTAAGATAATACGATACTTTAAACCATCAGGCATCATACTACCAAAACAGATGAAGAAAACAATATATTCCCCAATAGTAAAGACGATCAAGACCACTTATTCTTTTCTGAATTTCACTACTTTTTATAAAAACTCCAAGCTATCGTTTGTAAGAATTTGAGAGTAAAAGGACAGGAAAATAAAGTTTGATTTCATCTAGGTGCTTTATTTCCCGACCTCTCTCAAATTGTCTCGGCAACAAAATAATTCATGGATGCCGATTCCAAACCCTTGAAACATTTTATTATATCATAAAAAATCAATAATAAACTCAGTTTGATAAATCTGGACAACTGGACCAAATATTACATTCTATACAGTTCTTTTAGACTTCAAAGAACCACTCTAGTAAGATTCAAAATTCTACTAATCAATGTCCCCACTACAGAACTTAATCAACTGTAGTTCGTTTTGTTGGATAATCATCTGTTGTAGGGATTAGATACTAAGTACGGTCAATGAAACCAAAAACATAAAACAATTATGGTAAGACAAGAAATTTCAGCTGTTACCGGAGGTAGCCTAACAAAAACTGGGGACATAGTACTGCTCTGTACACCTTTACCGGCATTACCTTGGGTTTTCAGGTACCTAAACTGTTGCCCCATATATATATATATATATTATAAGATGATGATCATACTTGTTCCTTCCTAAGTAATGAGCGAAGAGCAACTGCATTTTCTTAAAATGATGACTTTCGTGGGAAATGCCCATAAAAAACCTGGGTGCCCCATTGCCTACCTAAATTACCTAAAGCAATTGGAGTAGCATAAATTGATAGCAAGGACTAAGCCATAATATCGGCCTAAGAATCTGCAGAGTTCAAATGCCACTACAGCCTAAGTAGCAGAATTCCCAAGATGATATAACAAACCAGAAGTTGCCCATCTTAGTTGTCTCATATAAGTACAGTATTTAGGCACTTGGATTCATCAAAAACATTTCTCTGAAACATGCTTTTATATACCTAAAGTGCTGAAAAGACAACAAAGAAAGCATGTTATGAAATTTACAGGTGAACCTGCCTGAATTGGCATGCGAAGAAAAGGATTGCAATCTCACATGTAAATATTAAATGTTTAAATAATAATAATAATAATAATAATAACTAAAAACAAAAACATGCAGTCTTACAAGAGGCAATTCAAACCCCAACCTCGTCAATCTTTGGATTGCAATTCCTACATCCCAAGAATACCAGCTGCACAACCAATCCCCCTAGCACCTAGCCTACACGGGGAAAAACATGCATGTGAACTTCTTGATATCATGCTGAACATAAGGGAATGAAAAAAGATAATAAGAAAGGACAACGCAAGCGAGAAGAAGGAACCAGTAAAGATAGGGTATTGCTAATGAGTGTAATAAGGACACTTGTTAAGGAATCAAAAATGAAATTTTTTAATTAAGAGTAAAGATTTTAAATATCCGATCACATCAAATGCTTTACATTTTCATTTTATTATTTTTATTTTTGATTTCTTAACGAGTGTTCTTAGGGCATTAGTTAGCAAAACCCATAAAAGATATAGCTGCCACCACCCAATAGTTTAAAAATAAAAAAACAGCCATTTCATATAAAAATAGCCACCTGCCAGTAGCATAACAGCAAACACCGCACTTTTAATATACGTGGCTAACAGGGCTATGGCAAATGGCACATAGCAAAGTGCAGTGTGTTTAGAAATATGGCGTATATTATATAAAATGATATATTTAATACTATTCAAAATTAAAACAACACCATCTTAAAAAAAAGAAAAAAAGAATTGAAAGTATTATTAGAGAATGGAATGAAAACCAAGGAACTGAGAAGAAGAAAGGTAGTGAGAAAGGAAGAAGAGAACATCATAGATCACAGCATTAAAGGAAAATGAAAAAGGGGGAGAAAAATAAATCTACAAACAACCAGGAAGAATATCCAACCTAGTAGAGATAGCACATTAACAGAGAAGCAAAAAATCACACATTATCACTTATTTACTTATCAACACAGGCAGCAGAAAATTGGGATATGGCAGAAAAATCAACATGCACTATTACTCATCAGGAAGAGAAAACAAACAACAGTACAGCCCAGAGTCATAGCCTCGCTCCCAATGGCCAACTGTTCTAACTGCATAACTACAAACCAAAACCAAAACCAAATGCAAGCTGAAACTCAGGTTTATAGAGGATGTCCTGATTTACCATTATACCCAAAAGTGGGAAAGTAGTATACTAAAATATTTACTTTTTCTATGATATCATCGAAAGAAATTAATTAAATAAATTAAAAAATATTTAATGTACATTAAATATGTATCATCAAAATAAGATTTTCCAATTTTTTTAATAATTTTGTAACGATATCTCGAGTAAAAAAATAGATAAAATCAAATATTTCATTTGAATTTTTGTCAAAGTATCTAAGTGATAAATCATATAAACCACACTGAGGTGAAAGTGAATTTTTCCCTAAAATAATATGAATGTGTACCATGTTATTATTTTTCCAAGTAATCTTAAAATGTAATTAGTTTTTAGAACAAACTACTTTAATATAGACATACTCCAGGGGCAATGAGGTCGGCTTTTTCACCCTTTTGCCCCTCATTAATTATTTAGTAACAATTTTGCCCCTTACTCAGAACAATATACCAATGTGCCCCTCTTTAATCGATTAAGCCAAAAATTTAATCGATTAAATGGTCAAAATAGGCAAAAATCGTTGACTTGAAAATCAGTCGATTAAATATCTCTATTTAATCGATTAAATCTCTCATACATAAGGTTGTTCTTCTGATAAAGAGGAAAATTTAATCGATTAAGTTGAAGATATAATCGATTAAATCTTCATTTGACCATTTAATCGGTTAAAGAGGAGTAGATTGGTAGATAGTTTGCAATAAGGGGCAAAATGGTAATTAAATAATTAATGAATGGCAAAAGGGTGAAAAAGCCCAATGAGGTCACTTTCCATTTACATATTTTCTAACATATTTTCTCTAATACCTCCATCATTCTCATCCCTATTCACCCTCAATCTAATATAGATTGATATACATTGTGTGTTAATGCATAATATAATGATTTATATAAATATAAATTATTATTATATATATATATACATATATATATAATGCTTGTCATTTCTCAAATTATTTGAGATAACTTTATCTCTGCCTACTAAATTATAACCATATAAAGATGGATCAATGATAATAAAGGAAGATAGATAAAAAGGGAATCATAATCATTCAAAGGTGAATCAATTAATACAAGGAGTTAAATAAATAAAATGATGTTGTTTTTGGATGGACGGAGATAAATATATCTAGTACTACTTGAGAAATATTTTTCACGCACACACAATATATATATATATATATATATATATATATATATATATATATATATATATATATAAGAAAAATGTAATCGTAATCATTCAAAGGTGAATCAATTAATACAAGGTGAAATATTTTTCACACACACATATATACATATAAATCAATATCATGTTACATTTTATTCTCTATCATCTTTCTTTCTTATCTAAATTCTTTTAATTTCAACAAAACATATGAAAATTATATCTATAAGTTATTTTTTTTTTTGGTAATCATAAGTTATTATTTTTAATTGAAAGTCACAAAAATTAATTTTATAAGCGATTCAAGTTACAAGAAGGTGTGACTTGTGAATTAAAAAAGTGATAAAAATATTACTTAAATTCTTATATTATAAATAATATCATATAATAAAAATTGTTTTACATTATTTTAATTATTTTATATTTTTATATTTTACTAATGTTAATTTCGTATTAAATGCAAAGATATGTAAAAAGTGTTAATTACTTTTAAAATTCCTGTTTAGTTGTTCGCATTTCAAATAATTGGGTAAATTTTTATTGGGAAAAAATTTAAAATATTATTATTTTAATAGAAAAATTAAAAAACTATTATTGTTTTGAACCATTTTTCGAATCTATTGCAGTGGGTCTCACTTAATAAATTAGGCTGGAGTGGATAAGGCGAGTTTGCCCTCTGGAACTTGTCCAAAAAGGCAAAACTTGACTGGCTAAGCTGCTTTTTTGGGGTGAGACCAAGTCTCCTAAAGTGTCAAATTAGGGCGATATTGATCCAGTTGTCCACTATTTAAACCTCTTCATTTTCGTAATTTTTTATTAAAATAATAATGTTTTAAACTTTTTTCCTTTTTATTGCTTTCGTTATCATAATGATTAATTACCAAGAGATATATGATTTTTGTAACCGCTTATCAGATAATAATGATAAAAATTAAAAATCAGGAAATATTATCATATCATAATCTTCCCAATTTATAAAACACAATCATAAATCAAATTAGAGATTTGGTTTTAATTTATTAAGATTTCCTTCCATAAACACAATCGTATCATTAAAATTTCAAAAGAGGCAAAACGGAAAGACATTTATTGCCCTTTTATTATTCTGGTGGATTATTAAGTTTTAAGTGCAGAGGTTATGTCCATGCCCTAATTATTTTATATTTTTATATTTTACTAATGTTAATTTCGTATTAAATGCAAAGATACGTAAAAAGTGTTAATTACTTTTAAAATTCCTATTTGGTTGTTCGCATTTCAAATAATTGGGTAAATTTTTATTGGAAAAAAAAATTAAAAAATTATTATTTTAATAGCAAAATTAAAAAAATATTATTGTTTTGAACCATTTTTCGAATCTATTGCAGTGGGTCTCGCCTAAATTAGGCTGGAGTGAATAAGGCGAGTTTGCCCCTTGGGAATTGTCCAAATAAGGCGAAACTTGACTGGCTAAGCTGCTTTTCTGGGGTGAGACCAAGCCCCATAAAGTGTCTAATTAGGGCGATATTGATCCATTTGTCCACTATTTAAACCTCTAATGTTTTATTTTTTTTCTTCTTTTTATTGCATTCGTTATCATAATGATTAATTACCAAGAGATATATGATTTTTGTAACCGTTTATCGGATAATAATGACAAAAATTACAAATCAAAAAATATTATCATATCATAATCTTCCCAATTTGTAAAACACAATCATAAATTAAATTAGAGATTTGATTTTAATTTAATAAGATTACCTTCCATAAACATAATCGTATCATTAAAATTTCAAAAGAGAAAAAACGGAAAGGCATTCATTGCTCATTGCACTAAACCCTTCAAATCTCTATTAACGTAACGCTGTGTTTATTGCTGATTAGATGACTCACCTGATTTATTTTTTTGATTTAATTTAATAAGATTACTTTTAAGTCTTACTCCTCATCTTAGTCGTTGATGGACGGAAATCAACGATTGTCATTTATAGTGTAATTAATAATTAATTAATTAATATATAATTTCCTAAACTATAATCGCTGATATATATATATATATATATATAATAATAATAATAATATTTATATATATAAATCATTATATTATGCATTAACACACAGTGTATATCAATTTATATTAGATTGAGGGTGACCGAATTGAGGGTGAATAGGGATGAGAATGATGGAGGTATTAGAGAAAGTATGTTAGAAAATATGTAAGAGGAAAGTGACCTCATTGCCCCTCGAGGATGTTTATATTAAAGTAGTTTGTTCTAAAAACTAATTACATTTTAAGATTACTTGGAAAAATAATAACATGGTACACATTCATATTATTTTAGGGAAAACCTTACTTTCACCTCACTGTGGTTTATATGATTTATCACTTAGACACTTTGTAAAAAATTCAAATGAAATATTATTTTATCTTATATGTTTTTTTACTCGAGATACCATTTCAAAATTATTAAAAAATTGGAATATCTTATTATGATGATACATATTTAATGTACATTAAATATATTTTAATTTATTTAATTAATTTCAGTCGGTGATATCATAGAAAAAGTAAATATTTTTCTATTGTTACTTAAGAAGACAAATTGGTAACTGATATATTTTATAACCACAAGGTGACTAAGACCTACCTAGCACGGACACGGCTTTTTTTTTTTTTTCAAAATTTACGTGTCGGACACGTGTCTGACACGGACACGCTCGGACACGCGTCCGACACGTGGTCAACATTTGGGGACACGCGGTCAACTCTCCGACACGTTCCGACACGTTTTTCGGACACGCAGTCAACCTTTTCTGACACGCAGTCAACGTTCGGACACGCTGGGACACGTTTTTTTTTTTTAAACCAATTTTATTCTATTAACTAAATAAAAAAATAATTTATAAATTAATTTTTTTCTATTATGAAATATGATATGAAAAATTAACAAAGTACAAAAAATTATTTTTATTTTTATTTATGTTATGAAATTTAAATATTTGATTAGTTATATTACTTATCATGGACTCTTATATGTATTAAATATAAATTATGTTATATATATTAAAAATTTTATTTAATATCAAAACGTGTCCCAACGTGTCCAAATATGATATTTTTTAAAATTAACGTGTCGGCGTGTCGTGTCGTGTCCCGTATCCCGTGTCCGTGTCCGTGCATCATAGACTAAGATCACAGGGGTTAAATGGTAGCTTTTTTAACTGATATATATATATATATATATATATATATATATATATATATATATATATATATGGGTTTAAATGTAATAAGATTACCTTCCATAAACACAATCGTATCATTAAAATTTCGAAAGAGAAAAAACGGAAAGGCATTCATTGCTGATTGCATTAAACCCTTCAAATCTCTATTAACGTGATTTATTGCTGATTAGATGACTCACCTGATTTATTTTTCTGATATCTCTATTGTGTACCTTAAAATCTCTCTCTCACCCATTATATATAGTAGCTTCGTAAACTCTCATATCATTCGATTCTACATTGCTATTTGAATTCTTAGTAGCTGTGCCATTCGTTCTTTACTTGCAAGTTGAAGACCGATCCGATCACCGAATCCTTAACGTAACGCTTCAGGTTGGCTCCAATTTGAATTCTTAGTAGTTGTGCCATTCGTTCTTCATTTTTCGTTCTTACGCTCACAAATTCTTTCTTCCTCACTGTTGTGTTGTGATTAGGTATTGCTACTTCCTTTTAGATTTCGATTTTCGATCAAGTTTTTTGGTGCCTTTAACAATTATTGTTCAGTTCTCACGCCACTCAAGTTATATGCCCTTTTATTATTCTTGTGGATTATCATATTGTTGTTGTTATTTTTGTTTTTTTTTTTAATTTTTACTATCTTGGTATCTGAAAATTGAGTGAAATTCTGAATTTCGTAGAATAAACAAATTCTATCTTTGTTGATACTGTCAAGTAATTCGTTTGATATTATTTTTGGGAACCAACTTTCCATGCTAGATCTGATCCTTAACAGTGCAAGCACTTCATCGTTAGTCCATGATATTATCTCTGGTACTGTTTGGTTCAAGTAATTCTTTTGGATTTTGGTGGAACTGCTCTCTGGTGTTTCATCGAACATGTTGCTTAGCCGATTAAATCAGGGGAGAGATTAATTTTGGGAATGTTTGTTTCTTATCCCTGCATTTATCTGTATCATATTCATATATATGCTATGTATCCTCGTAGATAATATATATCTTCAAACAAAATTTCAATTTCTCTTCTGATGTCAACTCTGTATATGCTTCCAATGAGTACAAAACCACAAGCATTTAATCACAATAACAATTAAAGTATATAGTATTACCTAAGTCTGCTTTATTTCACATGCTACGCTTGGTTGGATTTCCAATGGTTATGTTATGGTTCAAAACAGGCATAAGGTTAATTTGGGTGAAGTTGATTGAGTACTATTCAAGGTACAAAATGTTTTCATCACCAAACTAAATTTGCTTGGGAGTTCTGTTCTAAAGGACATAGTCCATGATATTATCACTAAGTAGTGCTTTTGGATTTCCAACTACTGTATTTAGCAAGTCGACCAATAGGTGCAGTTAACATGCTTAAACCAGTAGGAGAATGGTGAGGGATGTGGGGTCACAATGAGGACCAAGTTAAATCAGGTTTTTGGCATAGTGGTTAGTAATTTAGTCTCATTACGGAGTCATTTCCTTGGTTTAGTTTTTTGCTTGAGATTGGAAAATTACAAACAGTTTAATAAAAATCAAGTATGGATTTTTTTGTTTAACAAAAAAAAATACACATTAAATTTTTTAAGGCCCATGTGGCCCAATATCATTGTGGGCATTTTGGCCCCGCGAGTTTTTTGGCCCTATCCCACATGGGCTAGGGTTAAATGGGCCAGGTTGGCCCATTTTGACAGCTCTGACTGACATAACAGTGGTTGGATTTGTCTGAGTTGGTTGAGAAATCTGAGTATAACATTTTAAATCACGGTTGCTGTTGTGTTTTGATTAACATTTTAAACCATTGTTGTTGTTGTGTTTCAATAGTTTCTTTACTTCTCTCGTTTAGTACGATGATTTTTTTATAAGTATGTTGTTTGTCAAAAAAATTAATATTAACTCCTTAATATTAATATTATATTATAACAATTTTTTAAAAGTTAATAATGTTTTCAATTTATTGCATTCATACATGCTGTTTGACGTTTGAATTATGACTTTTTTGTTTGTTATCATAAAAAAAATCTAAAAAAAACACACTGTATCATTAAATTTTCAAAAGAGGCAAAACAGAAAGGCATTTATTGCTGATTCGACTGAACCCCTTCCGAGGTAAATTTAGATGACTCACCTGTTTTTTTTCTGATATCTCTATTTTGTACCTTAAAATCTCTCTCTCACCCATTATATAGTAGCTTCAGAAACTCATATCATTAGATTCCACATTGCTATTTGCAATCTCAGTCCTTGTGCCATTCATTCTTTTCTTGAAAGTTGAAATTGATCACCGAATCCTTAACGTAACACTGTTTAATAATCAGGTTGGCTCCAATTTGTTTTCATCTGTTCGCACTCCTTTTATTTTATTTTTGTATACAATGTTCTAAAATCCTCATTTTGGTTATTATATTATGTTTTGTTCTCTACCATTCAAGAATGAAGAAATATTAAAAAGTTTCAATTACTAGAAAAATTTTCATGCCTACACATGAATACAACAATTGAAATTTCCCTTTTTCTTTTTTTTCTTTATGAAAAAAAAAACCTTTTTCATGTTTTTTGAGTTGACTCGAGTCAACTCACCTGGTTCTTCTATTCTGGCTTGATTTGAAAGGATGAAAAAAACTTGAGATAACCAATGAAGAAATTATATATATATATATATATATATATATATATATATATATATATATATATATATATATATATCACATAATCTTATTCATTTAGTAATACATTATATCAACACTGAATTATATATTGTTTTTCAGAATTTGGGTTATTTGCTTTATGTATGGCTAGATTACTTTGATGCTCAGTTTCCTATGTCATGCTTATGAATGTCGTAGTGAACTTATGCTGGTAGTATGTATGCATGGTTAATGAATTCATATTCTATACACACAAACAGAGTACATATTGTTTGGATTTAATTTACAGTGTAAGATTGTCATGTTGGTGTTTGAATCATTGAATGACTGATAAATAGATAACCTATATTATAATATTCGGATGTTAATCCATTGTCTCAGACTAATTCCCTGTTTTTTCTGCAGTAGGAATGGACCCTGTATTTCCACCACAAGGAAAGTCAAATCCTCAGACTGAGGATAAGTTGTTCTTAGGGGGCTCAGATTCCTCCGAAATTCCAACGAGAGGAAAACGCAGATATGGTTCAAAGAAGAGAAAGGTTCAAGAAGGCATTTTGGAAAGTTCAAAGAAGAGAAAGGTTCAACAAGGCAGAGAAGACATTTTGGAAAGTTCAAAGAATACTAAAATTCCTTCCAAGAAAGTTAATGAGCCAAAGAAGAGTCTTGCTGGCTTGAACAAGAAAAGAAAATTGGAAGACAATATCCGGATTAACAATTTGGAAGGAGATGAGGAAGTTGTTTTTCTTTCAAGGACAAAGTCAAGAAGGAAAACTACAAATATGGACAATATGAAGGTGACTGCGTTTCTGAATGCTTATTTCTTACATTTATGAAAAGTGTCTTAGTTTATGACATTTTTTTTGGTATTTAAGCCTTATAACACAGTTTAATAAGTGCTTTACTATTTGTGTTAACAGGATATTGAACAAAATTCCAAAACATGTCATCAATGCATGAAAAAGGAAAGAACGGCATTTGTACCATGTACTAAATGTCAGAAAATGTACTGTCTGAGGTGCATCAACCACTGGTATGGTTTTTTACATCTAAGCAATCATTCGAAAGGTTTATTTATTTGTTCATGTATTTTATTAGATACCTTTACAAAATATAACTATTTTCTTTTTTGAACATAGGTATCCCGATATGAAAATAGAAGATATTGCAGCGAGTTGCCCCTTTTGCAGGAAAAATTGCAACTGCAATGTCTGCTTACGTTCAAAGGAAATGATTAAGGTTTAGTTTACTAGTGTCCAATAGGCACCCTTAATTTTTCTCTTGTTCAAAAGTATATTTTTTATTTCTTTGTCTTTGGCCTTGTCCTCTAATTTGTTATCTCCATTCAGACATCTATCGGGATGTTCACAGATTGTGAAAAGGTTATGTATCTGCAATACATGACTAATTCACTTCTTCCGTTTGTGGAACAAATTCGTGAAGAACAAAGTCATGAGCATGAGATTGAAGCTAAGATACAAGGTTTTAAGCTTCAGCTCTGTTTTTTTTTTTTACTTAACTTTTGAGACATTACTAACTAATCTCTTATGTCAGGAAAATCATGCTCTGAGATTAAGATACCTCAAAGCACTTGTAGTGACGATGAACGTATCTATTGGTATTGTGTCTGTCCCTTTGCCTAATATATACTATATCACGATTCCTTCTATATTTTACAAGATCTTTTATTTTAATTTATTTGTTCTTGGAGCAGTGATCACTGTGGCACGTCTATTGTTGATCTTTATAGAAGCTGCCCCAAGTGTTCATTTGAAATCTGTCTTTCTTGCTGTCAAGAAATACGAAATGGCAGTATTTCACCCCGGCCTGAACAGAAGTTTGAATATGTTAATAAGGGCATTGAGTACATGCATGGTGGCCATCCTCAACCAGTATATTGTGATTTAGGGACTCCAGAGGGTACCACTGAGACATATACTGATTGGAATGCTAACAGTGATGGAAGTATTAGATGTGCTCCAAAAGAAATGGGGGGTTGTGGTCACTGTGTATTGGAGCTGAAGTGCATACTTCCAAATGGACGGATTTCGAATTTGGAAGCCAAAACTCGTAACATGCTGAAGGATTTTTGCAAAATTGATCACAAAACTCTTCAGAAAGAAGAAGTATTATGCAACAATTCTATGATAAGAGCTGCTTCTAGAGATGGCACGGATGATAATAACATATACTGTCCAGTGTCAAGTGACTTGTCAGAAGAAGGACTATTTCTCTTCCAACAACATTGGATTAAAGGTGAACCAATCATAGTCCGGGATGTTCTTAAACAAGGGACAGGTCTGAGTTGGGATCCAAATGTCACTTGGCGAGCATTATGTGAAAATTTGGTTTCAGGGAAGAGCTCAAATGCCTCAAAAGTGAAGGCCATTGATTGCCTGTCTTGTTGCGAGGTTTGCTTCTATCATCCTTTTTGTGCTTTTATATTAACATTTCCCCACAAAATCATTGTAATAAAATAACTATCTTTGGATTGGGTAGGTGTAAAAGCATATGAGATTATATTTCTTTTATATTGTAATGGACAATATATAGTTTATTCATTTCCAGTAATCGTATCTTTTTTCTTATTCATTTCCTTCTTAATGTAAGAATAACAATTTCACTCTGTATTTCCTGCATATAATATTAGAACTCTGATTAACACCCTTCTAAACCTTTGCAGGTAGAGATTCTCATTCGTGACTTCTTTAAAGGTTATACGAAAGGAAGAACATATATGAATCTCTGGCCAGAGATGCTCAAGCTAAAAGACTGGCCCCCCTCTGACAAGTTTGAAGATCTTTTGCCCCGGCATTGTGATGAATTTATCCGTTGTTTACCATTTCAAGAGTACAGTGATCCTCGAGCTGGAATCCTCAACCTTGCTGCAAAGTTACCAGCTCATGTCCTAAAGCCTGACATGGGTCCTAAAACCTATATTGCATATGGGACCAAAGAAGAACTTGGCAGAGGGGACTCTGTAACAAAGCTTCACTGTGATATGTCTGATGCGGTATGATACCTTGTAACATATAATTTCTATTATTTAAAGCCTTGTTAGAAACTACATTATATTTGTGCATTGAATCCAAAATCCTAGTTTTCTTCATGTTATGCTGATTATTCTGCTCTTAGAGAATGGATGAAACTTCTAATTAATCAAAGGAATCTTTTGTTTTGCAAAATGCAAATATTATGCTCTTCTAGTAACAGATAATATATTTCCATCTTTAGAAATTTCCTCTATATCTTGTGTCAGGTATCAAACACTAGCACATTTACTTCAAGTTTTATTTCTAATTTCTTGTTCAATAATTTCCACAGGTGAATATTTTGACTCATACAGCTGATGTTACATTAACTGATGAACAACGCCCTGTTATTTCGAAATTAAAGAAAGCACACAAGGCCCAAGATGAGAAAGAGTGTCATGCTCAGGTTGCTGAATGCCTGAAGAAGTGCCATGAAATCAATGGAAAGATCTTTCCAAATGATGTGCCTGCTATCTTTAAAGAAACAACAGAAACAGGTGGTGCTCTTTGGGACATCTTTCGAAGGGAGGATACTGAAAAGTTAGAAGCATATCTAAGAAAACATTCTAAAGAATTTAGACATACTTATTGTTGTCCAGTTCAAAAGGTATTGTTATATTTGTCTCATATTTGTGCTTCTCCTTATTTCTTATGCTTTGGTGTTCATTAATTTCTATGCTGGTTAGGTTGTCCATCCAATTCATGATCAATGTTTTTATTTGACTTTGGAGCACAAGAAGAAGCTGAAGGAAGAATTTGGTTAGTAGTTAGTTCGTTGAATTGCAACAACTTGGGCAATGCCTACAATTAGTTGTTTACACAAATCTTAACTTTCAGGCGTAGAACCTTGGACGTTTGAGCAGAAACTTGGAGAGGCGGTATTTATTCCTGCTGGATGTCCACACCAAGTTAGGAATCTCAAGGTAAAATATCTCTTTGACACATATTGGATTGCCTCACTATCACATTTTTATTTATTGTACCCCTTTGACTCTAATTACA
This sequence comes from Gastrolobium villosum, assembly GCA_032173675.1. Classification (NCBI taxonomy): domain Eukaryota; kingdom Viridiplantae; phylum Streptophyta; class Magnoliopsida; order Fabales; family Fabaceae; genus Gastrolobium; species Gastrolobium villosum. Next base: position 21,098 of record JAVKPL010011612.1, on the reverse strand, counting down.
ATAATGGAAATCTTGCAGTCATGCACTAAAGTTGCTTTAGATTTTGTGTCTCCTGAGAATATTCATACGTGCTTGCGATTAAAGTATGAGTTTCGTCGTCTTCCAAGGAATCACAAGGCGAGGGAAGATAAGCTTGAGGTGATTTGTTTCTAACATCTTTTCTTATCTACTTTTATCCTGCTCTCTTCCTTAGCTTCAACCTAATTAAGTTGTAAAAGAAAATGTGATGTTAGCCAACATTTTCTCATTTTATGTCTATTTATGGTGGTTGATTTTTTATGAAACAGATAAAGAAGATGATCGTGTATGCTCTTGATCAAACAGTCAAGGAATTAGAAGCATTGATGGAGTGTTCTTGAGACTGGCCTATATTCTGCTTCCATAGCTGCAATGGTTTTTTTAACCTCATAGTTTAGATTTTTATTCAGATAGAAATTTTTTTGTGTTTTGGTAAGGGATTAATATCACTGGTCATAGATGTCCTACATAATTCCATCATTAAGGGATTAATATCACCTCGCTTGCTATTTACTTTCGTGGATCAAGGAAGCACTTGTTGGTTGGGGGACAAACCCTGCCACTATCTCTTGTGGCTTGATTGTGATACGGGAAAATTTTTAAAATTTCTAGGCAATTATTTTTTGACTTACACAAAAATACTGAGAAATATGTACATTGAAAGCATAAGAATTTCACAGCTAAAGTCCTTTCGTATCCTCCTTTAAAAAATGAGAAAATGAGGTGGAAGCAGGGTTGTCATTGGGGATAAAATAAAACAAAAACCTTATACAATTTTTCTTTTCCTCCAAAGTTTATTACACTCAGGTATTTATAAATTCAAGTTTATGTACCTAAAACAAGAAATAAAGCTTGGAAGATATTAATTGAATCAATTCAATTTTATAAAGTCGTAAAAAATCATATGCATAACACACTTCCCTTCACATATTATATATATAACTCATGGTTGTCATGGTTTATGCCTTAAACTGAGTCGTTCGCTGCTTTTGTCGTTTACTAGTGTAGAATCTCTTGCAGAATCATCAAATTATGCTTTTATGCAAAAACAATTCATCTCAAAACAAAGTGAGACATTTTGGTAATGATAAGATTAAAAAACAAGAATGAAAGTCAGTTGGCCAATTATAATAACTCACAGTTTACACAAAACTTATATTTTTAATGCAATTTGAATGTGGCCCCGTCTTGCAACGTGTTAGCGAATGATATTTTTATATTCTGATGATAAGATTAAAATATAAAATTGCAATATATTTATATTCTGATGACGAGACTAAAATATAAAATGCAAGTTTCTAATACCTCATAGTTACGTTAGGGAGGTTTTTTTTTTTTTAGATTCCCAAGTATCCTCCGGTGGAAGATTAATCGTTTTGAAATAGAAGATCATATTAAATGGGTAAATCTTTTTCAATAAAGTCTTTTCCATACATTCGGCCAGAGGGAAATTTTTACAATACTACAGATGTACCCACTTTTCAATACATCCCTCTGATCAAAATCAAATACCAAACACTAATGCTGACATGTAATAGAAAAAAGTGGGATCTTAAATACATATGTTAGATTTTGAATGAAAGTAGTATGTACTACTGATGTACCAAAGATGAGCTCCGGCCAGAGATCAAATCTCTATCAGTATGCTTAAGAACCCAGTTATCTACCAACTTGAACTCTCTTTTTTAGCTTCTCTTCTCCTTATGAATATAAGCAAGGCCAAACAGGTTTTTACAAAAATTCTTTTAATAAAATGAGATTTTTTTATAATGAAAAAAAAAGGTCTAAAACCAAAAATTCTTAGGAAGAGCTTTTTTTTAAATGTAACAGTTTTTTTTTTTTTTTTGAAATGTGTAATTTTTTTTAAATAAACAACTTTTAAGTTAAAAAATTTATATAACCATCAAACAACTTGTAATTTTATTTGTAAAGCTCCTTTTTTTATTTTAGGTTAAAAATAGTTTTTACCTAAAAAAAACAGTTTTTAATCCAAATTTAATTTACCCCTTTTTTAACAGCAATTTGAATTTGACTGGACTTGCAACATGTTAGCAAATGAGCTAAACTGGCTTGAATTGACGCTTTACAACCAAACTGAAAAGAGTGAGTGCTCATGTCCGAAAGAGCGATGAAGGTGGAAACTTGGGTTGAAAGAGACGAAGTAGTGGTCGGCCTCATCGCGGTTTCTCGTTCTCCACAAACACATTTGATATACAGAGGATGAGTAACAAAAGTTATTATTTAGCTCCATCCACAATCTGAAACGAATTATAGAACGGGATAGAAAGCATGATAGTAGTTCAGTTGGTGTCTATAACACCTCAGAAAATTAAATGTGAATTTATGTGATAAAATATGGGTTTAAAAGGGAAGGATTAGTGAAAATCCGAGAATTAGGGCCAAAATGGGCTAAAAGGGCAAAATGGTAATTTGCCAAAAACGTGAACCGAGGCATGAAAAATGGAGTTAGAGATTTAATATGGCAAAAATAATGCTGGGAATGGAATCAGGACGGAAAATTGAGTGAATAGGCAAATTTGGGAAAAATTGATGAATAGTGACTTTTTAAGTGAAAGATACTGCGGTACGAGTGTACCGATAAGTGTGAAATTTTTATGAGAATTTTGAGGAAAGAAAAATATGTCATGGACTAGAAAAATATGTAGATTAAGAATATATGATCAGAATTTTTATCGGGATGAAAGTTAGATCGCGTGTGGGACACGCGGGGCCAAAACCCACTTGACCCCACGCCTCCCTCCTCTTTTCTTCTTCTCTTTTTCTTCCCTCACCCGTGCCTTTCCCTGCCATTGAAGAGCCAAAACCCATTTCTTCCCATTTTCACCAATTCTTCGTTTCTCCACCGAATCGCTTGGTTTTGGTGTTGAAATCTATTGTAAACAACCTTCTAAAGCCATTGGTGGTACTCTTAAGCCATGAAACCACCTCCTTGGGGCGAAAATGGACAAACTCAGATCCGACCCCTTTGATGTTCTTGGAGTTTTTGGAGTTTTTGGATCTCCTTTGGATTGATGGAGCCTTGGTGGTGTTCCTACACTAGATGGTGAGTATATTTGTGGTACTTTTGTGGTTGATTTTGTAGATCTAGAAATTATGCTTTGAATCTTTAATCTTAGATGTGTGATGATAGAGAGCTCAAATGGAAAAATGCTATTAGATGAAAAGGCCTTAGAATGATGTATGAAAGCTAGAAATGCTATGACAAATTTTGGTGAAAAAGTTAGGTTTTTAACTTAGGAAAAATTTGTGGAAATTTCATGAAAATGGGTAATTGATGTAATTGAATAATTGAATGGTGGACCGTTGGTATAGGTTGATAATATGATTACATGATTAGTGTGAGTGTTAAAATGAATTGAAAAGCCTTGGGGCATACCTTGTGAGGAATCCGAATTATGATGAAAATTGAGGAAAAATGATATAAGAATGTGTGATTCATGAAATAATTGGTAATTTGGTCTATAAAAGAGATTGAAGTAAAATGAATGATTATTTGAGATTTAATGTTTGATTTGGAAATGGATTGATAATCATGTTGTGGATTATCTAGGTTGCCTCTTTTGGACGCTTTGGAAGCGGGTAAGCTTGGAGCTTACGTTTGGAGCATGGGCTCGGTATTGAGGTAACCTTTGGAACTGGGGTTTAGCCCTTGTGTGCTCCACCACACCTAGTGGATGGTTGTGGTTGGATTATGTGGTTATGACATTGTGTGATTGTGTGCTTGTATGCATATTACTTGATTTTGTGAAAATTGTTTGGTCACTGGCCAGTTGACGTGTGTGGAGTTTGGACATCCGCTGGATCATTTCGTGACGGAATGCCAGTTGGAATGTACCTTGGAGTCGACTCTGGGAGCGACGCCAGGATGATCCAAACGGGGACGTCCGCCGGATAGGGCTCATGAGGAGTTCCGGTTGGGTATTGCCATGGAGTCTTCTCAACCATGGGAGAGGCGCCAGGACTGTCTCGGGAGTTATATGATGGAGTCCTTGAACATGAATCCATGAGTGGATGTTCTCGGGTTGTCTCCAGTTGGTGGGTGATATTGCATTGCTTGCATATTGTATGATGTTATATTTGCACATTGAGTGAGCCATGGGGTGGAGAAACCTCCAGGGCCCTTGGTTTACTGAGATATATTTATATATCTCACCCCGTGTTTTGGGGCATCATTTCAGGTCAGGTTGAGCCTGGAAGAGTGGAGCATGAGGTGCATATTGGAGGCACAGCATGTTGAGGACTTGGTTGAGACACATCTTGCATATGTTTTATGCTTTAGACTTAGGCCATGAACTTGTGCATGTTGAAAATGCCATGCTTGTATGTTCATGACTACTTGTTAAGTCTTTCAAATTGATGTATATGTATAACCTTGGAAATTATTGTATATTTGAGTGAGCATGGGACTTGTCCATTGCCACATTCATTGTAATTGAAGCCTTGGTGAATATGTTGTAAAATGGACCATATTTGATGTAAAATGGCCATTATGTTAAAGACTTTGTATATGATACATAATTGAATGAAAATGCATGTTTGAAGGGCCTAGAGCCTAAATTAGAGTATGTCTAAGTGTTGTGTGGAGTACTAAGATGTTAGGGATGGATTACACAACCCTTCTTGGGCTTAAAATGCTGTAATCTGTCACTTTTACTGCATAGTAATCGATTACCCAAGTATGGTAATCGATTACCATGCAACAGGGGACGAAAAATTAGCTACTGTCTTCACTGGTAATCGATTACTGGAGCTTGGTAATCGATTACCATGTGAGGTAATCGATTACCCAAGGTTGGTAATCGATTACCAGAACAGAGGAGGTCAAAATTTGGCTACTGCCTCATTTTTGACAGGTGGTAATCGATTACCACCCACTGGTAATCGATTACCACAGTGTAAATTTTGAAAATTTGAGTTTTTCTGGTCTAAAAGGAAGGGGTTTAACTTGATGGGTAGAACTCCACATGGTGCGTGGTTTGAAACCACGCGTAACTAATGTAAAGGGGTAGAACTTGGTAAGATATGAAACTAAGCTGATGGGTTTTAAATGAGTTGAATAAAAGAAAGAGTAGAGGTGTTGTTAAGCTGAATGCTTCCGCGTATTGCATTTACAATTATGGTGTTGTTTTAATTGATTACGGAAAAGTTGATGGTTATAAAAAGGAATATGATAAAAAGAAAAAGTTTACCCGTAATTTAATTAACCCAATTACTGTGATTGTAACTGCGCTTTATATCATAATCAATGTTAACAATACCGGTACGTAACGGGCTGTTACATTTTATGGTATCAGAGCAGTTTCTTTAGGGAACTCTGATGATTGTGTAATGGAGGTGAGTGCTGTATAGTTGTACGTAGACACTTATTGACTGCTACACATGTGATTCCTTAGTTTGGGCCTGATCAACCCATTTCTTTGTGTTCAATGTGTGGTCAGTATAAGATGCCTTCGTGACAACCCTGGAGCACCAATGCCAGTCTTTAGGCTAAGGTGGTGGGTGCAGTGATGACTGCTCCACGGATGGATATGTTAGTAAGTGAATTTGGTATAATTGAGGACTTAGTGAGAATAAATTGTGATACTGTCATTGAGGACTTAGTGAGAATAAAATTGAGATAAGATGTATAACCATTTTGGGGTAGAATGCTACCATAGTTGAATGTGGTCTTGTGGTGAGTAAGTGTGATTGAGTTGAGTTGATATTGGTATGATGATGTGGGTAAGTCTTCCCTAAATGTTTGGGGAGTTAGAAAGATTGAGTATATGTGGGAATTAGTGTTATATCTTTGACATGGTAGGGGATTGGAACCCCGATGAAATTGTGAAAATTTGAAAATGAGTGTTATGTGTAATATTGGATACCTTAGAGTAAAGTATAAGGTTATAAGACCCTTGATGAGGGCATGTACATGGATGACTTGTTATGCTTGGATGTAGAAATAAAATTGAAATTTTAAAATTTGGATTGAGGATTGTGAGTAACTTAAAAGAACTATGGAAATGATATGTGGGATAATTCAATGTTTAAAATGGGACTTAGGTCCATGAAGAGTTAATGTTGGCTGGATATAGGTGAGGATATCATATGAATAAAAAGTAAAATATAAGAAGTTGGAGAAATTGCCATTTATGGCATTGGATGAAATTGAGTGAAAGTATGAGAGTCCATAAGTTAAGGATGGTTGGACTTAACAAATGTGAGGTGATAAAAATATAATTGAGTGTGGAGTAGTAATGGTACTAAGATGCTTCCATAATGTTGTGGAGCATTGCAAATTGAGGATGTGGCTTAACTTTGTGTGGATAGTAATCCTGTGATGGCTTAACGCCAATATGTATAAATGTGTATATCTATATGTTTTGTGAAGGCCGGGGTGCCTAAATTCATATGTGTGTTGTAATGAACTAGAAAAATTATTTTGGTAAAAGAACAATGATGTAAATGAAATTCCCTATGAGGGGAAATGTGAAGAGATTGTCTCTTTGGCGTGTCGTTGGATGCTCAATGTGGTAGGGGATTCATGATGGGGTCCCGGTGTGCAAGTTATACCATGGCACAGACGTTGTTAATAATGTGACAATTAATATTGTCCTGGGTTTCCCCTTGTGGATTGAATCCTAAGAGTTGTTGCTCTTGGAAGTCCCAGGCGAGCGCTGCTCGAAATTGAAATTTATCTGGTGGTCCTGATGCACTGAATGCATGGACGGTTAAATGAGGGCACTCTTGGTGTCATAGTGAAATATTGAGAGTAAAAGTGATGCTATGTTAAGGAAGTGGATCTTCCATAGTGTCGAGCATGGTTGCTATGAGTCATGATGGACAATGGATTAGGACTGTACCGAACATGGGTACTGTTATGAATTGAAAGTTTTGTGTCAAAGTATGAGAAATATTTTGGAATTATGTGAGGATGATTATGTTATGGACTAAGACTAATGACTAGTCAAGTGAATGAGTAGAATGTTGAGAAAAGAACCATATTGGAAAATTATAGTGGATGGTGCAAAAATAGGATACATCTAGTATACCATTATGTATCTATATAAGAATTTGTTTGCCGTTATATACGGATTTGATGTGAATGTGTTTATCCTTGTGTGGCTTATATGCCCGGATTATGTGGCTATCTCCGTATGGATGATGTTCCCGGAGATTATTATTATCTTATATAAGTAGTGTAGTGTGAGGTAGAACCTTGTGTTAGTGGGACTGTTAGTACAGCCTATGGCATGTTACCTCTTCTTGCGTGAATTATAAGGACGGATTCTCTGATTGGTGGGGCATTGCACCTGGGGCCCTTAGGACAGCAAGAGCTCGAGGGGTTAAACCTGGGATGTTCTTACCCATTGCATTAGAGGATTGTATCTTGTGAGGAACGCAAGAGGTGAATTTGGATAACTGTAAGTGAACAGTAATATGCCTAATATGATGAAATGTGAGAGGTGCCATGAGATGGCAGTTTGAATTATAGAATTGAGCACTCGGAGATGTGCATGAGTGTATACCAAGTGTGGTAGTATGAATTGTGGTTTACGGAAATTGTGAAAGGAATTATTGGATTGTCGCCCTATGTGAGGGAATGGAAGATTGATTAGTGATGATGGATTGAGTCAAAGTTTTATGGAAAGGCTTGTGATGGTGAGATGCTAAGCTAAGTTGGTGGCCTGAGTGGCCAAGGATTTTGATAAGTGATAAATGATGATATAGTCAAGTAAGAAAATGTGATACTAGTTGTTAAATAGAAATGTATTTGGTAAAATAAAAGGTTGATATCTCTGCCCTGGTGGTAGAGTCACTGATGGAGTGTATGGAAGCAAATTATGGTGAGAGATGTGTTGAAAATACACAATGTTGACGTTGTTCTTGGCTAGGTACCAAGATATATGGTTGAGTGTGCTAGTAGTACTGTGAATAGTCCGAGGGACTTGTGTAACAACTGATATGAAAGTAATGATAATGATGGATTTAGTCCTTGTGGCATGATAAATAGGCCTTGAAGATCCCTATGTGATGGGACAGATATGAGGGAGAGATGATATGTGACCTTGGAGTGATACATACTGGTTGAATGAAATGATAATGAAGGTGAGGTGTATTGAATGAAATGATAATGAAGGTGAGGTGTATTGAATGAAATGATAATGAAGGTGAGGTGTAGTGAATGAAATGATAATGATGAAGGTGAGATGTATAGAATGAAATACATGTGAGATTGATAACAGGAGTATGGAATGGTAAATAAAGAAAAATGATAATGGAAACCTTAGGCATGTTGCCTCTAAATGGGAGAAATCAGTGATGAACTATGTGTTAAGTTCGGAGATGATTAGTTGAAATCGTAAGTATGATCTAGTGTATGAAAATTCATGAGTGAATTCGTGATGAAAGCGTTGAAATGACTGATGTGAGGTATGAATTGTAATGTGTGGTCCATTGGGGACCAGATAAAGGTCTTGAGATAAAGATTCACCATTGTGTTTTAGTGAAGTTGGTGGACTTGTAAGGATAAATTGACTGTTGAGCACAAAGATGGTGCTTGTTAAAGATAAAGTGCTGAGGTGAAATTGTACATTATAGGTGGAGAACATGAGAAAGAAAATGGTGTATATACGAGTTGTGGCTAAGTGCCAAGAATGGGGATTTGTCCCTCAGAAAATAAAGGTATAGTGAGCGTGAACTGGATGATTACTCGGTGAGTTGCACTGAGAGGCTGTTAGATTCCATAATAGTGTTTCATGTGGAATAAGAAATGTGAAAGAGATTGATGACAAGAGTTAATACTCCGTGGAGATAAAAATTCAAAGAAGGAAAATTGTGGCTGTATTGTGCCAGTAAGTATTAGTTGCCCGTGTGGCACAGATTGAATAGGATGTAGCATAACCCTATGGGTATATGGGTTGATATGTTAATTTGGTAGGAAAACCTGCCAAGGGAAAATATGGGCTATATGTGCTAGGTAGCCGGACTTGTAAAAAAAAAAAAAAAAAAAAAAAAAAAAAAATTGAAAAGCATATGAAAAGAAATTGGCTTGGTAAAGCAGAGAAGTGCACAACTGTGTGGTGCACTCCGGTTGTTCACATGTGGTGTCACCGGTTGATATGGAAATTGGGAAGGACTTGAGGTCTCCCATTGGGCCTTTGAAAGGCAAGGTCATTGTGAAATGGGGCTGAAAAGCCAAAAGATAAAAATACAAACAATTATTTTGGTGTCCGCGCACTGATGGAGCTTCTTGGGTACGGGGGACTGAGATTCTATGGCTGTATCCCGAGTTAGCATATGTGCATAGTTGATTTTGCGGACAAAATTCCTAAAAGGTGGGGTGAATATAACACCTCAGAAAATTAAATGTGAATTTATGTGATAAAATATGGGTTTAAAAGGGAAGGATTAGTGAAAATCCGAGAATTAGGGCCAAAATGGGCTAAAAGGGCAAAATGGTAATTTGCCAAAAACGTGAACCGAGGCATGAAAAATGGAGTTAGAGATTTAATATGGCAAAAATAATGCTGGGAATGGAATCAGGACGGAAAATTGAGTGAATAGGCAAATTTGGGAAAAATTGATGAATAGTGACTTTTTAAGTGAAAGATACTGCGGTACGAGTGTACCGATAAGTGTGAAATTTTTATGAGAATTTTGAGGAAAGAAAAATATGTCATGGACTAGAAAAATATGTAGATTAAGAATATATGATCAGAATTTTTATCGGGATGAAAGTTAGATCGCGTGTGGGACACGCGGGGCCAAAACCCACTTGACCCCACGCCTCCCTCCTCTTTTCTTCTTCTCTTTTTCGTCCCTCACCCGTGCCTTTCCCTGCCATTGAAGAGCCAAAACCCATTTCTTCCCATTTTCACCAATTCTTCGTTTCTCCACCGAATCGCTTGGTTTTGGTGTTGAAATCTATTGTAAACAACCTTCTAAAGCCATTGGTGGTACTCTTAAGCCATGAAACCACCTCCTTGGGGCGAAAATGGACAAACTCAGATCCGACCCCTTTGATGTTCTTGGAGTTTTTGGAGTTTTTGGATCTCCTTTGGATTGATGGAGCCTTGGTGGTGTTCCTACACTAGATGGTGAGTATATTTGTGGTACTTTTGTGGTTGATTTTGTAGATCTAGAAATTATGCTTTGAATCTTTAATCTTAGATGTGTGATGATAGAGAGCTCAAATGGAAAAATGCTATTAGATGAAAAGGCCTTAGAATGATGTATGAAAGCTAGAAATGCTATGACAAATTTTGGTGAAAAAGTTAGGTTTTTAACTTAGGAAAAATTTGTGGAAATTTCATGAAAATGGGTAATTGATGTAATTGAATAATTGAATGGTGGACCGTTGGTATAGGTTGATAATATGATTACATGATTAGTGTGAGTGTTAAAATGAATTGAAAAGCCTTGGGGCATACCTTGTGAGGAATCCGAATTATGATGAAAATTGAGGAAAAATGATATAAGAATGTGTGATTCATGAAATAATTGGTAATTTGGTCTATAAAAGAGATTGAAGTAAAATGAATGATTATTTGAGATTTAATGTTTGATTTGGAAATGGAGATAATCATGTTGTGGATTATCTAGGTTGCCTCTTTTGGACGCTTTGGAAGCGGGTAAGCTTGGAGCTTACGTTTGGAGCATGGGCTCGGTATTGAGGTAACCTTTGGAACTGGGGTTTAGCCCTTGTGTGCTCCACCACACCTAGTGGATGGTTGTGGTTGGATTATGTGGTTATGACATTGTGTGATTGTGTGCTTGTATGCATATTACTTGATTTTGTGAAAATTGTTTGGTCACTGGCCAGTTGACGTGTGTGGAGTTTGGACATCCGCTGGATCATTTCGTGACGGAATGCCAGTTGGAATGTGCCATGGAGTCGACTCTGGGAGCGACGCCAGGATGATCCAAACGGGGACGTCCGCCGGATAGGGCTCATGAGGAGTTCCGGTTGGGTATTGCCATGGAGTCTTCTCAACCATGGGAGAGGCGCCAGGACTGTCTCGGGAGTTATATGATGGAGTCCTTGAACATGAATCCATGAGTGGATGTTCTCGGGTTGTCTCCAGTTGGTGGGTGATATTGCATTGCTTGCATATTGTATGATGTTATATTTGCACATTGAGTGAGCCATGGGGTGGAGAAACCTCCAGGGCCCTTGGTTTACTGAGATATATTTATATATCTCACCCCGTGTTTTGGGGCATCATTTCAGGTCAGGTTGAGCCTGGAAGAGTGGAGCATGAGGTGCATATTGGAGGCACAGCATGTTGAGGACTTGGTTGAGACACATCTTGCATATGTTTTATGCTTTAGACTTAGGCCATGAACTTGTGCATGTTGAAAATGCCATGCTTGTATGTTCATGACTACTTGTTAAGTCTTTCAAATTGATGTATATGTATAACCTTGGAAATTATTGTATATTTGAGTGAGCATGGGACTTGTCCATTGCCACATTCATTGTAATTGAAGCCTTGGTGAATATGTTGTAAAATGGACCATATTTGATGTAAAATGGCCATTATGTTAAAGACTTTGTATATGATACATAATTGAATGAAAATGCATGTTTGAAGGGCCTAGAGCCTAAATTAGAGTATGTCTAAGTGTTGTGTGGAGTACTAAGATGTTAGGGATGGATTACACAACCCTTCTTGGGCTTAAAATGCTGTAATCTGTCACTTTTACTGCATAGTAATCGATTACCCAAGTATGGTAATCGATTACCATGCAACAGGGGACGAAAAATTAGCTACTGTCTTCACTGGTAATCGATTACTGGAGCTTGGTAATCGATTACCATGTGAGGTAATCGATTACCCAAGGTTGGTAATCGATTACCAGAACAGAGGAGGTCAAAATTTGGCTACTGCCTCATTTTTGACAGGTGGTAATCGATTACCACCCACTGGTAATCGATTACCACAGTGTAAATTTTGAAAATTTGAGTTTTTCTGGTCTAAAAGGAAGGGGTTTAACTTGATGGGTAGAACTCCACATGGTGCGTGGTTTGAAACCACGCGTAACTAATGTAAAGGGGTAGAACTTGGTAAGATATGAAACTAAGCTGATGGGTTTTAAATGAGTTGAATAAAAGAAAGAGTAGAGGTGTTGTTAAGCTGAATGCTTCCGCGTATTGCATTTACAATTATGGTGTTGTTTTAATTGATTACGGAAAAGTTGATGGTTATAAAAAGGAATATGATAAAAAGAAAAAGTTTACCCGTAATTTAATTAACCCAATTACTGTGATTGTAACTGCGCTTTATATCATAATCAATGTTAACAATACCGGTACGTAACGGGCTGTTACATTTTATGGTATCAGAGCAGTTTCTTTAGGGAACTCTGATGATTGTGTAATGGAGGTGAGTGCTGTATAGTTGTACGTAGACACTTATTGACTGCTACACATGTGATTCCTTAGTTTGGGCCTGATCAACCCATTTCTTTGTGTTCAATGTGTGGTCAGTATAAGATGCCTTCGTGACAACCCTGGAGCACCAATGCCAGTCTTTAGGCTAAGGTGGTGGGTGCAGTGATGACTGCTCCACGGATGGATATGTTAGTAAGTGAATTTGGTATAATTGAGGACTTAGTGAGAATAAATTGTGATACTGTCATTGAGGACTTAGTGAGAATAAAATTGAGATAAGATGTATAACCATTTTGGGGTAGAATGCTACCATAGTTGAATGTGGTCTTGTGGTGAGTAAGTGTGATTGAGTTGAGTTGATATTGGTATGATGATGTGGGTAAGTCTTCCCTAAATGTTTGGGGAGTTAGAAAGATTGAGTATATGTGGGAATTAGTGTTATATCTTTGACATGGTAGGGGATTGGAACCCCGATGAAATTGTGAAAATTTGAAAATGAGTGTTATGTGTAATATTGGATACCTTAGAGTAAAGTATAAGGTTATAAGACCCTTGATGAGGGCATGTACATGGATGACTTGTTATGCTTGGATGTAGAAATAAAATTGAAATTTTAAAATTTGGATTGAGGATTGTGAGTAACTTAAAAGAACTATGGAAATGATATGTGGGATAATTCAATGTTTAAAATGGGACTTAGGTCCATGAAGAGTTAATGTTGGCTGGATATAGGTGAGGATATCATATGAATAAAAAGTAAAATATAAGAAGTTGGAGAAATTGCCATTTATGGCATTGGATGAAATTGAGTGAAAGTATGAGAGTCCATAAGTTAAGGATGGTTGGACTTAACAAATGTGAGGTGATAAAAATATAATTGAGTGTGGAGTAGTAATGGTACTAAGATGCTTCCATAATGTTGTGGAGCATTGCAAATTGAGGATGTGGCTTAACTTTGTGTGGATAGTAATCCTGTGATGGCTTAACGCCAATATGTATAAATGTGTATATCTATATGTTTTGTGAAGGCCGGGGTGCCTAAATTCATATGTGTGTTGTAATGAACTAGAAAAATTATTTTGGTAAAAGAACAATGATGTAAATGAAATTCCCTATGAGGGGAAATGTGAAGAGATTGTCTCTTTGGCGTGTCGTTGGATGCTCAATGTGGTAGGGGATTCATGATGGGGTCCCGGTGTGCAAGTTATACCATGGCACAGACGTTGTTAATAATGTGACAATTAATATTGTCCTGGGTTTCCCCTTGTGGATTGAATCCTAAGAGTTGTTGCTCTTGGAAGTCCCAGGCGAGCGCTGCTCGAAATTGAAATTTATCTGGTGGTCCTGATGCACTGAATGCATGGACGGTTAAATGAGGGCACTCTTGGTGTCATAGTGAAATATTGAGAGTAAAAGTGATGCTATGTTAAGGAAGTGGATCTTCCACAGTGTCGAGCATGGTTGCTATGAGTCATGATGGACAATGGATTAGGACTGTACCGAACATGGGTACTGTTATGAATTGAAAGTTTTGTGTCAAAGTATGAGAAATATTTTGGAATTATGTGAGGATGATTATGTTATGGACTAAGACTAATGACTAGTCAAGTGAATGAGTAGAATGTTGAGAAAAGAACCATATTGGAAAATTATAGTGGATGGTGCAAAAATAGGATACATCTAGTATACCATTATGTATCTATATAAGAATTTGTTTGCCGTTATATACGGATTTGATGTGAATGTGTTTATCCTTGTGTGGCTTATATGCCCGGATTATGTGGCTATCTCCGTATGGATGATGTTCCCGGAGATTATTATTATCTTATATAAGTAGTGTAGTGTGAGGTAGAACCTTGTGTTAGTGGGACTGTTAGTACAGCCTATGGCATGTTACCTCTTCTTGCGTGAATTATAAGGACGGATTCTCTGATTGGTGGGGCATTGCACCTGGGGCCCTTAGGACAGCAAGAGCTCGAGGGGTTAAACCTGGGATGTTCTTACCCATTGCATTAGAGGATTGTATCTTGTGAGGAACGCAAGAGGTGAATTTGGATAACTGTAAGTGAACAGTAATATGCCTAATATGATGAAATGTGAGAGGTGCCATGAGATGGCAGTTTGAATTATAGAATTGAGCACTCGGAGATGTGCATGAGTGTATACCAAGTGTGGTAGTATGAATTGTGGTTTACGGAAATTGTGAAAGGAATTATTGGATTGTCGCCCTATGTGAGGGAATGGAAGATTGATTAGTGATGATGGATTGAGTCAAAGTTTTATGGAAAGGCTTGTGATGGTGAGATGCTAAGCTAAGTTGGTGGCCTGAGTGGCCAAGGATTTTGATAAGTGATAAATGATGATATAGTCAAGTAAGAAAATGTGATACTAGTTGTTAAATAGAAATGTATTTGGTAAAATAAAAGGTTGATATCTCTGCCCTGGTGGTAGAGTCACTGATGGAGTGTATGGAAGCAAATTATGGTGAGAGATGTGTTGAAAATACACAATGTTGACGTTGTTCTTGGCTAGGTACCAAGATATATGGTTGAGTGTGCTAGTAGTACTGTGAATAGTCCGAGGGACTTGTGTAACAACTGATATGAAAGTAATGATAATGATGGATTTAGTCCTTGTGGCATGATAAATAGGCCTTGAAGATCCCTATGTGATGGGACAGATATGAGGGAGAGATGATATGTGACCTTGGAGTGATACATACTGGTTGAATGAAATGATAATGAAGGTGAGGTGTATTGAATGAAATGATAATGAAGGTGAGGTGTATTGAATGAAATGATAATGAAGGTGAGGTGTAGTGAATGAAATGATAATGATGAAGGTGAGATGTATAGAATGAAATACATGTGAGATTGATAACAGGAGTATGGAATGGTAAATAAAGAAAAATGATAATGGAAACCTTAGGCATGTTGCCTCTAAATGGGAGAAATCAGTGATGAACTATGTGTTAAGTTCGGAGATGATTAGTTGAAATCGTAAGTATGATCTAGTGTATGAAAATTCATGAGTGAATTCGTGATGAAAGCGTTGAAATGACTGATGTGAGGTATGAATTGTAATGTGTGGTCCATTGGGGACCAGATAAAGGTCTTGAGATAAAGATTCACCATTGTGTTTTAGTGAAGTTGGTGGACTTGTAAGGATAAATTGACTGTTGAGCACAAAGATGGTGCTTGTTAAAGATAAAGTGCTGAGGTGAAATTGTACATTATAGGTGGAGAACATGAGAAAGAAAATGGTGTATATACGAGTTGTGGCTAAGTGCCAAGAATGGGGATTTGTCCCTCAGAAAATAAAGGTATAGTGAGCGTGAACTGGATGATTACTCGGTGAGTTGCACTGAGAGGCTGTTAGATTCCATAATAGTGTTTCATGTGGAATAAGAAATGTGAAAGAGATTGATGACAAGAGTTAATACTCCGTGGAGATAAAAATTCAAAGAAGGAAAATTGTGGCTGTATTGTGCCAGTAAGTATTAGTTGCCCGTGTGGCACAGATTGAATAGGATGTAGCATAACCCTATGGGTATATGGGTTGATATGTTAATTTGGTAGGAAAACCTGCCAAGGGAAAATATGGGCTATATGTGCTAGGTAGCCGGACTTGTAAAAAAAAAAAAAAAAAAAAAAAAAAATTGAAAAGCATATGAAAAGAAATTGGCTTGGTAAAGCAGAGAAGTGCACAACTGTGTGGTGCACTCCGGTTGTTCACATGTGGTGTCACCGGTTGATATGGAAATTGGGAAGGACTTGAGGTCTCCCATTGGGCCTTTGAAAGGCAAGGTCATTGTGAAATGGGGCTGAAAAGCCAAAAGATAAAAATACAAACAATTATTTTGGTGTCCGCGCACTGATGGAGCTTCTTGGGTACGGGGGACTGAGATTCTATGGCTGTATCCCGAGTTAGCATATGTGCATAGTTGATTTTGCGGACAAAATTCCTAAAAGGTGGGGTGAATATAACACCTCAGAAAATTAAATGTGAATTTATGTGATAAAATATGGGTTTAAAAGGGAAGGATTAGTGAAAATCCGAGAATTAGGGCCAAAATGGGCTAAAAGGGCAAAATGGTAATTTGCCAAAAACGTGAACCGAGGCATGAAAAATGGAGTTAGAGATTTAATATGGCAAAAATAATGCTGGGAATGGAATCAGGACGGAAAATTGAGTGAATAGGCAAATTTGGGAAAAATTGATGAATAGTGACTTTTTAAGTGAAAGATACTGCGGTACGAGTGTACCGATAAGTGTGAAATTTTTATGAGAATTTTGAGGAAAGAAAAATATGTCATGGACTAGAAAAATATGTAGATTAAGAATATATGATCAGAATTTTTATCGGGATGAAAGTTAGATCGCGTGTGGGACACGCGGGGCCAAAACCCACTTGACCCCACGCCTCCCTCCTCTTTTCTTCTTCTCTTTTTCTTCCCTCACCCGTGCCTTTCCCTGCCATTGAAGAGCCAAAACCCATTTCTTCCCATTTTCACCAATTCTTCGTTTCTCCACCGAATCGCTTGGTTTTGGTGTTGAAATCTATTGTAAACAACCTTCTAAAGCCATTGGTGGTACTCTTAAGCCATGAAACCACCTCCTTGGGGCGAAAATGGACAAACTCAGATCCGACCCCTTTGATGTTCTTGGAGTTTTTGGTGTTTTTGGATCTCCTTTGGTTTGATGGAGCCTTGGTGGTGTTCCTACACTAGATGGTGAGTATATTTGTGGTACTTTTGTGGTTGATTTTGTAGATCTAGAAATTATGCTTTGAATCTTTAATCTTAGATGTGTGATGATAGAGAGCTCAAATGGAAAAATGCTATTAGATGAAAAGGCCTTAGAATGATGTATGAAAGCTAGAAATGCTATGACAAATTTTGGTGAAAAAGTTAGGTTTTTAACTTAGGAAAAATTTGTGGAAATTTCATGAAAATGGGTAATTGATGTAATTGAATAATTGAATGGTGGACCGTTGGTATAGGTTGATAATATGATTACATGATTAGTGTGAGTGTTAAAATGAATTGAAAAGCCTTGGGGCATACCTTGTGAGGAATCCGAATTATGATGAAAATTGAGGAAAAATGATATAAGAATGTGTGATTCATGAAATAATTGGTAATTTGGTCTATAAAAGAGATTGAAGTAAAATGAATGATTATTTGAGATTTAATGTTTGATTTGGAAATGGATTGATAATCATGTTGTGGATTATCTAGGTTGCCTCTTTTGGACGCTTTGGAAGCGGGTAAGCTTGGAGCTTACGTTTGGAGCATGGGCTCGGTATTGAGGTAACCTTTGGAACTGGGGTTTAGCCCTTGTGTGCTCCACCACACCTAGTGGATGGTTGTGGTTGGATTATGTGGTTATGACATTGTGTGATTGTGTGCTTGTATGCATATTACTTGATTTTGTGAAAATTGTTTGGTCACTGGCCAGTTGACGTGTGTGGAGTTTGGACATCCGCTGGATCATTTCGTGACGGAATGCCAGTTGGAATGTGCCATGGAGTCGACTCTGGGAGCGACGCCAGGATGATCCAAACGGGGACGTCCGCCGGATAGGGCTCATGAGGAGTTCCGGTTGGGTATTGCCATGGAGTCTTCTCAACCATGGGAGAGGCGCCAGGACTGTCTCGGGAGTTATATGATGGAGTCCTTGAACATGAATCCATGAGTGGATGTTCTCGGGTTGTCTCCAGTTGGTGGGTGATATTGCATTGCTTGCATATTGTATGATGTTATATTTGCACATTGAGTGAGCCATGGGGTGGAGAAACCTCCAGGGCCCTTGGTTTACTGAGATATATTTATATATCTCACCCCGTGTTTTGGGGCATCATTTCAGGTCAGGTTGAGCCTGGAAGAGTGGAGCATGAGGTGCATATTGGAGGCACAGCATGTTGAGGACTTGGTTGAGACACATCTTGCATATGTTTTATGCTTTAGACTTAGGCCATGAACTTGTGCATGTTGAAAATGCCATGCTTGTATGTTCATGACTACTTGTTAAGTCTTTCAAATTGATGTATATGTATAACCTTGGAAATTATTGTATATTTGAGTGAGCATGGGACTTGTCCATTGCCACATTCATTGTAATTGAAGCCTTGGTGAATATGTTGTAAAATGGACCATATTTGATGTAAAATGGCCATTATGTTAAAGACTTTGTATATGATACATAATTGAATGAAAATGCATGTTTGAAGGGCCTAGAGCCTAAATTAGAGTATGTCTAAGTGTTGTGTGGAGTACTAAGATGTTAGGGATGGATTACACAACCCTTCTTGGGCTTAAAATGCTGTAATCTGTCACTTTTACTGCATAGTAATCGATTACCCAAGTATGGTAATCGATTACCATGCAACAGGGGACGAAAAATTAGCTACTGTCTTCACTGGTAATCGATTACTGGAGCTTGGTAATCGATTACCATGTGAGGTAATCGATTACCCAAGGTTGGTAATCGATTACCAGAACAGAGGAGGTCAAAATTTGGCTACTGCCTCATTTTTGACAGGTGGTAATCGATTACCACCCACTGGTAATCGATTACCACAGTGTAAATTTTGAAAATTTGAGTTTTTCTGGTCTAAAAGGAAGGGGTTTAACTTGATGGGTAGAACTCCACATGGTGCGTGGTTTGAAACCACGCGTAACTAATGTAAAGGGGTAGAACTTGGTAAGATATGAAACTAAGCTGATGGGTTTTAAATGAGTTGAATAAAAGAAAGAGTAGAGGTGTTGTTAAGCTGAATGCTTCCGCGTATTGCATTTACAATTATGGTGTTGTTTTAATTGATTACGGAAAAGTTGATGGTTATAAAAAGGAATATGATAAAAAGAAAAAGTTTACCCGTAATTTAATTAACCCAATTACTGTGATTGTAACTGCGCTTTATATCATAATCAATGTTAACAATACCGGTACGTAACGGGCTGTTACAGTGTCAGGGAATTAAGTAGATGTGAGTAAGAGTACGTATTCGATCCTTTCTATTACCGTCTTTGTGAGGGATTTAAAGCATTAATTCCGACATTCGCCTCCACATTAATTTGGAAACAATAAACCGATTGAAATATCTTAAGAAACATAAAATAAAGCAAAATACACAAGTTCTACATATCCGTAGTTTTTATGGATTAGGCCTAAGAAATAATACCATTGTTCTACAAATGTTTCTTTTCAAATATTTTAGTCTACATGCAAAAGTTAAGAGTATGTTTAGGAAAAATAAAAGAAAAAAACATACTCTTATCTTAATTACCAAGAGAGGATATATTATGAAAGAAAATGGTAAATATTGAATTATAAGTGTTTTACTAAAATGAATACTTATAGTATCATCTATGTTCTAAACTAATTACACGGTTTAGAAGGTCCGCCCAATAAATTGCCTTATAACCATACTCAATAGGGTGACATATTAGTTACAGAGAAGCAGGAAAACTAAATAGCCATATTTTCATTCATTGAGAAGAAGATACAAAAAAAATCTGATTATATCAGCAAAAAGGAAGCTAACAGAAAATACTAAAAGTGACACCACTAACAGAATACATATTTGTGCTAACAGAATGCACACTTGTGTTGACAGAATAACAAATACAATCAGAACATATAAAATGAAAAATATTCATATACTAATAACCCCCCCCTCTTGGACAATAAAACTGAGAATTTAGAAGGCAGAAGGGGCATGGTGAAAAGATCAGCAAGTTGCTTGGAAGAAGGGACTGGAAATGTCTTCAAGTGGCCTTTAAGGATGTGCTCATGGACAAGATGACAGTCGATCTCAATGTGCTTTATACGTTCGTGGAAAACCGGGTTAGCAGCAAGATAAAGAGCAGATTGATTATCACAAAAATGATGTGTTGGACTTGGGTGCAAAACATGAAGATCCCGAAATAGAGAAAACAGCCACAATAATTCACAAGTAACATTTGCCATTGAACGATACTCTGCCTCTACCTCTGTGGATGATTGGGACTCAGTGGTTTGTTTCTTAGACTTCCAAGAAATGAGAGAATCACCAATAAAACTACAAAAACTTGAAATTGAACGAAAGCTACCGAGACAAGCAACCCAATGAGAGTCACAAAAGCAATAAATTGAATAAGTGATGTTGAAGAAAAAGAGACCCTGTCCAATAGTATGCTTCACATGGCCAAGCAGCCTATGGGTAGCCTAAAGATGGGGAACACAAGGAGAAGCCATAAATTGACTGAGATGATTGACAGCATATGAGTGGTCAGGCCTTGTGATGGTTAGATAAAACAGACGACCAATAAGCCTTCGATATAGAGAAGGATCAGAAAGCAGGTCATCAGCCGTGGAGGAAAGTTTACGACCAAGATCCATGGGAGTTCTTCGAGGTTTGCAGCATAAGTTATCGGAGTCTTTGAGAACTTGCAAGGCATATTGGCGCTGACAAACAAAAAATCCTTTGACACTGCCAGTAACTTGAAAACCAAGAAAATATTTTAAACATCCAAGATTTTTTAACCGGAATTTACTATTTAATATTGTAGTAAGTAGCTGCATCTTGGTGGAATTGTTAGAAGCAACAATTATGTCATCCACGTAGACTAAAACAACAGTGAAAGAAGTATTTGTAGAACGAACAAACAAAGAATGATCAGATTATGATTAAAGAGAT